>SJYA01000375.1:280948-375119 GCA_006410615.1 Neotragus moschatus
AAAAAAAAAAAAAAAAAAAACCCAACCCAGATTAGTTTCTCACATGTTTAAATCAAAGTGTAGGTCAAAAAAACCTACACAGTTCTCTTCTAACTCTGGTTCCTAGTTGCAGGCAGGGGAATGTTAATAGGTATATTTATTTTTGGTAATAGATGTTTAGAACAGTTTCTTCACCACTAAACTGTATAACAACGAACTAGTCTATTTGTAATGCTGGAATAAAAAAAATATAAGCAATTGCAAAGCTAGTTTCTTCATTCTTGTTAAAGGGAACAGAACAACACAGCAGTATTTTCAGAATACTGTGTGTGTAACAGTGGGTCTCAATTATACCAATGGTAATTCCTAAGGCTGGAGCTTATGTTAACATAGTACACATAATTGCCATAAAATATAACAATGACAAATTACAAAGACCTGGCTGGTTTCCCATTGCCACTCTAAGATGGAAAGGTTGTATTTTCTGGATAGCCTCCACTATTAACTTTACCATCTGTTCCTCAGTTTCAGCTGAAATAATTTTCTTTCCATAAATGTGCCTGTCTCCGAAGTAGACTAACTCTATATGAGGAGAGAGGCTGTTCTAACCATTATGCTGGTAACTTCTGTGATCAGACAGCATTCGGAAAAAATACGCTCCTCTTTGGAACATTTTCCACAGTCTTGGTCAAGGGTGATACCTCTAGGACCTGGGAGACTCAGGGGGGCGCATGCCTCTGCTGGACACACCCTAAGACCACCTAGAGACATAACTAGACAGGGACTGGCACATGGACACATTAGCACTTTTGAGGTGAAGAAATCTGGGGTATAGAACCAGAGGGTTGGAAGCACCCGAGCTGAGTATCCTCTCAGTCTTTCTCCCCGCTTGTTACTGTGTGTAAAGCAGTTTCTAGGATTGCTCTGTGCTTGGAGGTGTTTTTAGGAGGAGGTACTGGACCGCCTGACCAAGTACTTGTTTCATAAGGTGAACACTGCTGGGCAACAGTATTTCCTCTCTCAACTTATATTAGAAAAATTAGATTAAAACTCACATACATACACACTGTAAGACAAGGGCCCTTCATCTTTTACTGATTAATTTTTTATTTCTCCTGGTCACCTATATGATGAATCTGTCCTGTCTTTCTGCAGCCAGATTGGAGGCTAGCAANAGGTACTGGACCGCCTGACCAAGTACTTGTTTCATAAGGTGAACACTGCTGGGCAACAGTATTTCCTCTCTCAACTTATATTAGAAAAATTAGATTAAAACTCACATACATACACACTGTAAGACAAGGGCCCTTCATCTTTTACTGATTAATTTTTTATTTCTCCTGGTCACCTATATGATGAATCTGTCCTGTCTTTCTGCAGCCAGATTGGAGGCTAGCAAGGTAAGCTTGAAGACTAACTGCTAGGAAGAATGATTTTTTCGAAACCTCAATATAATTTGTCTGCTTTCCTTTAAGTGTAGAACCATTATGAAGAGCAGAAATAGATTTAAGAACTTTAAGAAAGAGCTGGAATCTATAATGGAACTGAAACTTCCATAATCCTACAATACCATTTTCAGGCCAACTCAATGTGAAAAATCACCAGATCTACTGGTCAAATATCAAATCCAGGCAGAGCACACATCAGTTTATTTTGAAATGCAACACAGATCAGTATTTCATGAATACAACTTATTTCTACATTATTAGGTAAAAACAGCTTCCAAATACATGCATAGAAAGTTAAGCATAGTCTTTGAACTCCTTATTTCTAAATATACAAAAAATACATTTAAATTATATAATTTTAGTGAATCAAAGACTTATAAAATTACAGTTTTGGTTTTCACAACATAGAAAAAATATAAAAATGACTTTATATATGGTTGTATAATTTTTTACCCAAATTTCAAAGGAGCATGGTATGTACCGATTTTGTCTTACAATGCTTTATCCAAAACTCAGAATTGAAACTAATTTGCAGGTTGTACCACATCAATGCCAACCTTTTATTATAAATGAATAACCAAAAACACAAGTGGAAGTGAGGGCACAATCTCTTCACATGCCTCAAAGCTACACCTTCTAGGCCCTTCCTGTCGGAAGTTTGCTCCGGAGGAACGTTTCCATCAGGTGGGTGTGCTTTATTCCATGACTAACTCTCCACGGAGCCTTTGAAAACAGTCAGTGCGTGTTAAATGAATGACCCCAACCTTGGCAAACAGAACACAGCAAGATGCAGATGAGCAGCAGCTTGTGTGGATACAGCACTGCTGCGTATCTCAAAGTCTGTGCCGGAAGGTGGTCCCCGAAGAGGGGGATCCGAAACACCCAATCAGGTAGGGGCTGCGGGGGGCAGATGATGCCTCTGACTCTGCCCGGAAGTGAAAGCGGTTAAGTCTGACAAAATACCCACCAGAACACCACCTTCCTCATCCACACCTTACAAGATGTGCTATCCGGTAGGGTTACAAGTTCTCAGTTCATAAACGAACACCACCACTTCCAAAGAGAAATGAATTCACATTCGAGATAAAGAGACCAGTTACTGAGAGAGGTGACTGAAGGACACAGTGCATGCCTTACTTATCTGCAACGAGCATTTGAAATGTTGATAGACAAAAATACACACTGGGGTTGAGACCCTTTTCTGAGAAGGGAGTTGTTTGCTGCGTTCTTGTTGTCAAAGTTCAATTGGATGCATGACTACTATTTGTGACAGATTGTTTTTCATAAATAAAGACAAGTTATAATAGAGCGCCCCGAATAAAACTCCCAATCCAGCAGTCCTGGAAAATTTGCATTTTTCATCCCATCTTCTATAACTATTTCAAATACAAATGAAAAAGAATCTTACTCAGCTTAAATAATAAGGCTAATATAACCCAAATTGATTCTATTTTATGGTAGAAAAAATTTTGGAAAAATAAGAGAAAGCAGCATGAAAAATAATCTTCCCACATATTTTGTTTATCAAATACAAGAATAGATTCTAATCTCACCACACCCAAGTCAAGAGTGCTGCCTTTAAGAAGCAGAATTTTAATGATCAATTCAAAAATAATGTATTATACATCTGCTTGCATTAAATTTCAGGCTGCATATTTTCTTCTCATTTTCATCTTAATTTTCAAGCATCTATTAAAATAAGCATTTAAAAGTTTTCAATTATGACACCCTTCTAATATTGGCAATTATAGTTTAGTTGATAACCAATCAGTAAGCTAGTAAACTAGACTTTTAAATGATCAACCAATTAAAAAAAAAAAAAGGGAAAATGTTTCTGTAAAGAACACTGTGTATTTAAAATCTAATGCATGTCTAAACCTGGCCTTTACATTTTCATCCAACTCTTTCTTGAAAAGTCTTACATGCACAGTTTAGCAACTATAGTATGTAGACAAGACGTTAATTAGACAATGTCCATATGTCCAAAGTATTTCTTGGCTGCTCCAAAATGCGGGGACGATACTACTTTTAGTTCACGACTGCCCAACTGGAACATTTCACTGCCTCTGGACTTACAACTTGGTGGGAACTACATTGCACCATAATAAGGAAAAGTATACAAACAGAAGAGCTGAATAAAAATGTAAAAATAAAATAATAAGGGTACATAAACCCATTCCTGATTGTTCTTCCAAACTCTATTTCTAGAGTAACACCTTCCATGTGCTTTCAAGAACAGATTCTCTTCCTCTGTGCACTAGACTGGCTTCAGGTCCCTAAATGAAAACAGCTTCTGGCAAACTCCGTACTCAGGGTGTTCTGAGAATGGTACTGTGAAAGGTACCCATCATTGACTAGCTACTGAGTTTTCCCTTCCTCAGAACTGTCCAGTTTTGTTAAAATAGGATTGAGGTGGAGCCCCAGTTAAGGTAGCTTCTCTACAATATACACATACTTATTAAATTCAAGCATATTTCGTAGTGGCAAGCAGTAATGACTCAACTGAAAACAAACAAAAGGGTTCTAGTTGTTTTCTGATTATAGGCACTACCCCAAAGTTTCACAGACATGTACATTGTATAACTCATTCACTAGACACGAGGGGAAGGTCCCAGCCATAACCTCAGAGCATGCCAGAGAACAAATGGCTTCCAGCATGCAGTCAAGCACTTTGAGAGGGAATGCTAAACACACTGCAGCCTGAAGCGTAACTGCTCCAAGCTGGGCACTCAGTGGGCACAACTTCATGACTCAGACTGTAACGCTCAAGTAGTTAGTGTTACAGATCTTTTATTTATCAGGCATGTGAAGGAAACAGGAGGATATAAAATGCCAAATCCCTTTCCAGCGCCATCATAAATATTGGGAACTTCTGGTTGAAAGAGCATGCTGAAATGGACTGGCCAGGATGTTTTATGTAACAGCTTTTGTTTTGTTTTTTAGAAAATCCCAGGCCCACATGACACTGGATTTTGGTTTATTTATTTATTTTTTTAGTATTTAAAAATAGTTCTTACTTATTTTCTATGAAACGTATTGGGAACTGAAAAAGTCTGCAGCATTTTTTGTCATTGGAAAGTTTGTTTCTGGGGATGTGCAGAAAGAAGGAACTATTCAAATTTCTTGTGTTCTTCAGTATGAGAAAGGATCTTTCTTCTCTGGTGTATCATGTGGAAGTATAACTGGGGAAAAACTGCAAAGAAGAGAAAGAATTGGTTAAGGAAATGATTTAAAACCACATGTTCTATGTAAAGCACATGGACTTGAGGTCCTCTCTGACTCTGACCACTTTCTCTCCCAGCAACCAAGGATGGTAACAAGATGGGCTTGGAGAAAGAAGAAAAACACAAGAAACTTACTTTCCTGCTTTAGCCAAGGAGGAAGGGCAATGTGGATTGGACTGTCAGATACTACTGTCACTAGCATTACCAATCAAGATTCCACAGAGCTGCCAAATAATACTCTTTACACAGGCTCACGCTAGCTTCACATTTATTCTCTGATTTCCCAACAACCAGGGGATGAATTCTAGTGCTGGAGTTATTATTCCTGTTCACAGAGGAGGAATGGAAGCCTCAGAGAGGGTGGGCATTTGCCTGTGGTCTCACAGCAAGTCACTGATAGTCAGGACCAGGCTCCATGCTCCTGACCCTCAGTCTCACCCTCCCTGTCCCCCTGATCTGTCACTCAGAAGGATGTCCCAAAGGTACTTCCAGAGAAACGCTGTTCTTTGGGAAGACCGAGGAGTGGCGTTTGATCTGAACACCGCTAAGCCGTGTTTGGATATGAAAAGCAAACCCTTATGCACTGGAGATTCTGTTCTTGGTCATTTCATAAGTTACTTTAAAAAGGACTGGCTCTCGATTGAACAGGGTGGTACTGCCTCTCTAGGGAGTAGCTGGAAATGGAGGTGGGAGGACTGGAGTGGCGATATTATTGGCATTCAGTGCAAGGGGCCAGTGATGCCAAAACCCACACTATGTGACAGACCTCCATGACTAAGAACTGTCCCACTCCAAAGGCCTGCAGTGTTCCTGCTGGGAGATGCCAGCTTAAGCTATCTGACCTTCAAAAGGTTACTGTAAACTGGCGGTTCAAAAACCACATAAAATATCCCAGGAGATGGTCTTGGACGTACATACACCTTCCCTTCTCAACAGCTCCATTCTCTATATTTTAGACAGTAACCTGTGTTTGGGGGAGGTGATTTCTTCTACTGCCAACACTTCTCTGACAGTTTCTTTCTTTCTAAATGGGTTCCAAGTTGGCCAAATGTCAAACGATCCTCCCAAAGTACCAAGACATCAGTGGGTGTGTGCACACTGATTTGATAAACTGCAGAGGAGGCCCCGGCGCTGAACAGCACTGCCATCCATTCCACTCACTATTTGCAGGCAGGAAGTTATTCACAGAAAAGACCCAGCTTGTGCATAAAATTCAACAGTGAGAGAACTATTTTGGTATGAAAGCCAGAAAATTTGACAAGCTCTATAATCTAAAAACTGGAAGTGAGGATATAATTAAACCATAAGGAATGCTAATTGTATCATTTAAAAATGTGAGGCTAGTCACATTTCTATAGATATACTTTAGTAAAGGGAAACTTTGCGGCAAAGAACACTAAGGACTTTTCCACTGGCTGCATCTGTGATTATGTCACTCATATCAAGTGTGGCTATGGACCCACGGGGTCTGACGCAGGACAACGATCCAGAAGCCATTCAATAGGCTTCTAGTGGCAACAAGATGGCTAAATATACCTTCATCCTCATGCAAGGGCCTGCCAGCTACCGAGGCTTCTAGGTCAGAAATGGGGAGCAGATATGGCCCTTTCATTTTGTTACATTCTTCCAGAAGTTGCTCAGTGCCCAAGAGAAAATGTGTGGGGTAGACGGGGAAAATGGAAGTACTTGGGTGAGAGATTCTCTGCTCCTCCGGCAGTGACTCCCTGGTGACCAGAACTTGGGGGACACTATCTCCATCTCAATTACTCACATGGTCATACCAGCTACAGTGACTGAAATAATTTCAGATGCATGGCTGCCTGCTTTTAACTACACTGAAAACCTCAACCTGACAACAGGCTGTTCAGAATTCTAGCCTCTGCTCTTATAGTTCAGGGCATGTAGGATGGAGATGGCAGCTGTGTGTGTCTGTCTTGGCATGCTGGAGGGTGGGTGGGTGTCTGCGGGTGTCACTGGGCACGCCTTTCTGTGGTGAGAAGAGCGCTCTTAAGACTTGAAGGCAGAGGGCAACTGGAAACACTCTGCTTGGGGCAAGTTCCTTCCGTTTCTCTAGAAATCAGAGGCATGGTTACAGTTACTGACAATGTGGACGGTGCCCTGCTTCTTGGTGACCCTGCGCTCTATCAAGGTTTTTCATTTCTCTCGGCCTTTTTTAAACCCCCAGCCCTGCAGCTAACTTTCACCAATTTGCAAAAGGGGGGGCAGGTAATGTAAACAGATACTGTCCATATTCATACTGTAGCTGCAGCAGAGGAGAGGAACACCCCAAAGGGAATCCAAAGCACCCCACTATGAGAAAACTCCCAGGGCTGCAGCTCACAGGCCACGCACAACATGGGCTGCATGTGTGCCAATGTAACATCTGGTCAGGACCATAACGAAGAGGTGCTGCTTTCTGTAAGATACGTACATCATCCACTTCCCATGAGAGGAGACTGAAAGAAACCTAAGTTCTGGAAGGGAATCCAAATTTGGTAAAGAAGGCTGCATGGCAACAGCAACCTCTCCTGACTCTGCATTTTCTTCTTATAAATACAAAGTTTTGGAAAGTTGGAAACATGCAGTTGGCTGGAATGAACTGTACAAACTGGTCTCAGCATTAACAACATCAACTACTGAAAACATTCAGGGCCACTGGCTCAGGCCAGAAGCACAGTGAGCGCCAGCAGACACGAGTGATCCGCAGCAGCAGACAGGGTCTGCGCTGCCATCTTGAGCCTGGGTGGGGAGTTAGGGATTTGAAGGGAAACTTTTAATCTCTGTCCTTGGAATCAATCCTTTTTTTGTCCTACAAGAGTTAAGCTACCTTAGATATGGAAGAGTATGGATTTTAACCAAGCCAAGTTGTCTCATTAAAAAGAGGCTGAGAATGGTAGGAGGAGGAAGCACTGAGGTACGGAAAGCAGACGCTGGCTGAGAGGAGAGAGTTTCCCTATTCTCTGTAAGACAGCTGACTCTTAGGTCTGTGCTCTCTTCTCTTTTAAGGCCACAGAGGAAAATCCCACAGAACTGGGCTTGTTTTCCTTCAGGAATCCTGTCATCCTGTGCTTGACCAAGCCCCTTCTCTACCAAGAGGTCAGCAGGCAGAGGCAAAAGGTTGGCTCTGATTGGCCCCCTTAGCACAAAAAGAGACTAGCAGGCGCAGAGTGCCCGGAGACCAGCTCCTGGAATACAGCCCCACCTGCAACAGCCTGGAAACCTGGCAGGACCTCTGAGGGAGGGGCCCCAGGTTTCCATTAACCGGACAGCACTTTGTTACCGGTTTGATTTCCTGACAGTCTCCTGGCCCCGTTCCCAGTTATCCAACATGGCATTTATCCCCATTTAAAGACTTATGCCGAATTTAAATAAATCTTATGGTGCTCATCAGGATAATACTGGTTAGCCTGGGTGTGGCAAAACTGCAGTTAGAAGTGTTGCTCTAGAGACTGGAAATGAAACTCTAGGGGAACACAATCGGAAAGGTGAAAAGCTCTAAGTTAATTCTTACTACTTAAATTTTTACACTCTTCTTTATCTTTTGTTTGAATATCAAGTACCTTTTACATTTGGAGAGAAATGGCTGTTAGCCACCCTGCTTCCAGCAACAGAGAGGAGGACCTGATTGCTACTAAAGGGTGTAAAAGGAATGACAAAGGAGAAGTGCCTCCAAGAACTTCTCCAAGATAAATGTTCACAAGAAACTGGGATGTCGTTTTTTTTCCCTCAAAATGTATGAAATGCAGTTTTCCACAAGGGGACACAAGCTTGTCACCGGTGATTGTTAGGATGATTCACTCAGTTAATGCTGTGGGCTGAAGAAAAATCCAACCTTCCAGTCTGAATTTAACCTGAGGTTTAGGGGAGAATATAGCATCTTACAGCCTAAAATAAGATTCAGAGTCATAATGCCCACGGAAGTAGCTAAGGGAGAAGAAGCATTCAGTTTACATGGCCTTGGGTAAAACATGACTTTTGGATATGTGGAAATCAATTATAGGATAGAAACTGAACAACAGAATTTGAGAAAAGGAGTAAACAACTCTTCATCCTCAGCAAACAAGACTCACTTCAGAGAAGCCTCAAACATGGCCTTTTCTCTCCATTAACGCGCTGCTGGGCAGATTTGAGTATCTATATATTTAAACCTTTAGNTTATGGTGCTCATCAGGATAATACTGGTTAGCCTGGGTGTGGCAAAACTGCAGTTAGAAGTGTTGCTCTAGAGACTGGAAATGAAACTCTAGGGGAACACAATCGGAAAGGTGAAAAGCTCTAAGTTAATTCTTACTACTTAAATTTTTACACTCTTCTTTATCTTTTGTTTGAATATCAAGTACCTTTTACATTTGGAGAGAAATGGCTGTTAGCCACCCTGCTTCCAGCAACAGAGAGGAGGACCTGATTGCTACTAAAGGGTGTAAAAGGAATGACAAAGGAGAAGTGCCTCCAAGAACTTCTCCAAGATAAATGTTCACAAGAAACTGGGATGTCGTTTTTTTTCCCTCAAAATGTATGAAATGCAGTTTTCCACAAGGGGACACAAGCTTGTCACCGGTGATTGTTAGGATGATTCACTCAGTTAATGCTGTGGGCTGAAGAAAAATCCAACCTTCCAGTCTGAATTTAACCTGAGGTTTAGGGGAGAATATAGCATCTTACAGCCTAAAATAAGATTCAGAGTCATAATGCCCACGGAAGTAGCTAAGGGAGAAGAAGCATTCAGTTTACATGGCCTTGGGTAAAACATGACTTTTGGATATGTGGAAATCAATTATAGGATAGAAACTGAACATCAGAATTTGAGAAAAGGAGTAAACAACTCTTCATCCTCAGCAAACAAGACTCACTTCAGAGAAGCCTCAAACATGGCCTTTTCTCTCCATTAACGCGCTGCTGGGCAGATTTGAGTATCTATATATTTAAACCTTTAGCTGCTGCTGCTGCTGCTAAGTCACTTCAGTTGTGTCCAACTCTGTGCGACCCCATAGATGGCAGCCCACTAGGCTCACCCATCCCTGGGATTCTCCAGGCAAGAACACTGGAGTGGGTTGCCATTTCCTTCTCCAATGCGTGAAAGTGAAGTCGCTCAGTCGTGTCCGACTCTTAGCGACCCCATGGACTGCAGCCTACCAGGCTTCTCCATCCATGGGATTTGCCAGGCAAGAGTGCTTTATAATTGGGAACCATCCTGAAGAGAATGCTATGTTCTATTCAGATGGCTTTAAGTGTTTATTTCCAAAAAAGAAAATAAGAAATAAAGAAAAAAATTAATCAATTAATCTATTTTTATTTTACTTGTTTCTACTCAACTAAGAATTCCTTAAAAGTGAAGTAATGTCTATTTTGATATAGCAAAAGGGTAAAACTCTCTCTACAGTGTTTTTCAAATACCATAACAAGCAGCTTTTAAGAGACTGAAAAAGTCAAGGTAAGGTCTCTAATGGCTTTTTTTTTTTTTTTTGCTTTCCACTCAGTACTTTCCTCCAATAGGCAGTTGACCTATCCTGGCATTCACTGTTTCAAACACATACACTAAGGACTGCATTTTAGCAGCTGAGAGGAATTCATCTTTATTCAGTTACTACCAGAGAAAAATCTTTCTGACAGTCAGCTTCAATGAAAAGCAAAGTGTCCCCAGCAAATTAGATTTATGGTGTAAAAACAACCAAAGGCATTTAACTCTAGCTATTGTTGAGCCAATTTTAAAAACATAAATAAATATATGCATAGATATCTACTTACTTGGAATGTAAGAGATCATTATCAGAATTAGGAATGCATAATAATCAAAGGAGAAATTGTATTTGTTAGGTAAACTGATGGAGTACAGGCCAGCCTGTCTGACAAAGGGCAAAGCGGCATATATTGTGAGCAATTCTCCCGACACTCCCATTGGGTACAGCACAATGAAGAGTGTGTACCTAAAACAAAACAAAATATTCATTACTGAGGTTTGGAGCCGGCTTCAGTAGAAAGACGCACCCTCCCACCCCCACAACCAGTACTGATTATAAGTAATCAGTACTGGTCTTGTAGAAAGCTATTGTTTATACACTTTCCTGTTTGCCCACTGCTTAAATTCAGGTTTTACAACCCAGTTTTCGAAAACGGCCAAAGCAGGTATGTTTCTGAATGTTCTAAAATAAAATGTATTGGTCAGCCTCAAAATCTGGCCTGACTAAATAAACAACTCTTCAAAACAACCCCCTAAAATAACTGAGATGATGTCAAATACTGGTAAAGAAGGGGCACGGAGTCATGGTTCATACTGAAGGGTCCTGCCTCATAGGTGGGTGTGGGTTTCAGGGGGAAAGTGTTGAAACATGGTGTCCCAGAATCCCTACAATGCACACCAATTCTGGTCTATAGACTGAAAAAAGCAGCATATCCAATGTGTATATACTGCAAAGCTTTCAAAAGCCTGTACATGCTACTGTGAAAAATAAAATACATGTTAAGTTTAAAAAATATTAAAATTTTTATGATAGCCTTGGCCATTATGTAATTTTCCAGTCCCCTCTCACTCCCCAAAAACCCCAATTACTATCACATGGGTGACTCTACACAATTTTCACTTTAAAAAGGAGTTTCTCATGTTTTAAAAAGAACTTTGGAGAGGCTCACCCTAGGGAACTAACTGGAAGCCATTCTGAGGTATGAAACACGCTCAGTCGTGTCCGACTCTCTGCGAGCCCATGGACTGTAGCCTACCATGCTCCTCCATCCATGGGATTTTCTAGGTAAGAATACTGGAGTGGGTTGCCATTTCCTTCTTCAGAGGATCTTCCCAATCCAGGGATCAAACCTGGGTCTTCCGCATTGTAGGCAGACGCTTTACCATCTGAGCCACCAGGGAAGAGCCCAAGGTATAAGTATTACTAAAGAAATCATCAGCTCATGTTTAAAAAGCCTTTGACTGTTTGTGGCTGACAGTGAATACTGGGCTCTAAACCTCCACATACAGGAAATATGCTGATGAAAGAAAGGTATGCTCTCCACTGTCACCTTCAGCCATGCTTCGGAGGAGGGTGGAAAAGCAGGACTCTTCCAGGGGCCACAGAAGACAACGGACAAAGGAATCGTTCTCTAATACTAAAACCAGGGTTTGGTCAATAAACTTGCCCTATAACTAGGATAGACAGCTTTCTATTTTTCTGTCAGCTTTGCTGCCCAACTTGGTTAGAAACCGCTATACTTTTCCTATTCTCCTTTTTTCCTAATACAAATGTTTACTAGGGGGGAACAAAAAAGGAAAGAAAAAGAAGTTCACATGCTTTGGAAACATTTGGTTTATGTCTCTGTTTAATCCTTAAACTCATAAATTGTCTAGGAACCACCGTTTTCCTTTTATGAAATGAGGCACTTTGGCCCCAAGGGCAATTTTGATTCTTTGGCTTTGTCACTCATTCCTGTAGTCTTTTCTAACTCAGAAAGTTGCTCACAACTGTGTCACAGGTTAGTTCAGATAATCAGATGAATGATCAGAAATTCACCAAATTCATAACAAATACTACTGTTAAAAATAATCAAAGCAAACTAAACTGATAATATGCTAAAAGTGCCCTGTAACACTTGTTATTAATTAAAGACTAATTTAAGAATTATTGTGTTGGAAAAATTGAGACAGAAATTGGACTTGGTCCCAAAAAACCATCATAATGGCAGAAGCTCATCAGTAAAGTTTCCTATGGACAAAAAAGGGATGCTACATCAAATCTCTATTGAATAATTTAATGGAGAGAATTGATCCCAAATAAATCACTTAAGTAGAGATTAAAAACTTTAAAGTGTTTTTATAAATCACAGTTACATAGTCACTTGCCCTGATGAAATCCACAGAGCAGAATTTCATCCAACCCCTACCTCACACAAGTTTTAAAAATAAAAGATAGTATTTAGGCAATAAAGAAAAAGTACAGTGAGGGAACACTTCAAAAGTTAGTCTTCATCCCCATACTTCTTTACCTGGCCCATTTGATGAGGTAAGGCAGATGGTTTAACAGACTGAATGTATAAAAGGAGTAACGGATAATTTCTGTGATTGTCCAGGAAATAACAAACAGGAGGACACTGTCTTCACTCTGGACCTGTAGGGAAAGGAAGACAAAGGAAAAAGAAAACACATAAAACATTTTAACAAAGAAGCACTCACAATGTCGAGAGCTGAGTCCTTTCTCCCTTGTTGAGCTGGCGGGGCTGAAGTCAACACAGCTCCTGGTCTGTAACCTCAGGGCCCACAGCAAGGCAGAGAAAGAGCTTGCCACATAAAGAATACAGACACGTCTATGACAACAACTGCAGAGCCAAGGGACGAGGGGCAAGTGAGAAGAAACTTGGCTTACTGATGAGTAAGAGATACACGGATGGGGAACTCCATGAGCTGGAGCCCACAGGGAGAAACAAATACGATGAGTGAGTTTCTGCGTGTTTGCTTGCTGACATGATGAACGTGAACCGGTATTGTGGGAGCCAAGAATGCTTAGGCAAGACAGTAGAAAGGTGAACTGGTGAAAAGCTTGGGTTCCATTAGTAAGAATTTTAATTTGATTTCCACGACAACTTGGAATCCAACGAAATTTCAGAGAAGGGCAATATAATGATAAAAACACAACTAAGGATGAAGCTAATTCTCTGGACAGGATGAATTCATGTGGGCGAAGCTGAAGATCGTCTATGAGGCAAGCCCATTTATTCTCTCCCACTGGTGATTTCTGATCCCAGATGAGCCTGGTTTAACTCAAAGATTACAGAGGCTTCCATGCCGATCACAGGAGGTGGCTAAAGCCAGAAAAGCTTTGGAATTCTCAGCCTCCTCTGAAGTTGTTTTCATGCTGAAAAACCAATATGCTTCTAATAAGGCTCCTTAGTCAGTCAGTTCAGTCGCTTAGTTGTGTCTGACTCTTTGTGACCCCATGGACTGCAGCACGCCGGGCTTCCCTGTCCATCACCAACTCCCGGAGCTTACTCAGACTCATGGCCATCAAGTCGGTGATGCCATCCAACCATCTCATCCTCTGTTGTCCCCTTCTCCTCAAGCTTTCAATCTTTCCTAGTATCATGGTTTTATTGAGTCAGTTCTTCAGATCAGGCGGCAAAAGTACTGGAGTTTCAGCTTCAGCATCAGTCCCTCCAATGAATATTCAGGACTGATTTCCTTTAGGATTGACTGGTTTGATCTCCTTGCAGTCCAAGGACTCTCAAGAGTCTTCTCCAGCACCAATTCAAAAGCATCAATTCTTCGGTGCTCAGCTTTCTTTATAGTCCAACTCTCACATCCATACATCACTGCTGGAAAAACCATAGCTTTGACTAGATGGACCTTTTTCAGCAAAGTAATGTCTCTGTCTAGGTTGGTCATAGCTTTTCTTCCAAGGAGCAAGCGTCTTTTAATTTCATGGCTGCAGCCACCATCTGTATTGATTTCGGAGCCCCCCAGAATAAAGTCTCTCACTGACTTCTTAGGTATTTTCATTTTAGGGGATTTTCTCACGATGTGCCTCAGACTGCAAATCTTGCATGAAAATTTATTACTTTGGTATTAACTTTCGGCATACCCAGCCTTCCCCACTTCAGCTAAGTTTATGATGATCCTTCACGCTTGAAAACCAATAGTAAGAATAAGAAACAAGCTTGCACCTCAATTCACTTATATTTTCTTACATCCAAAGAGGGCAGTTAGAGAGTTGTATGTGAATAAGAAATTCCACTGAGCAAACCACACAAATATCATTTACAAGATCTTCTCTGTCTTACTCCTAACATCTAATATAACAAAAGTATGGCATTCTAACCTTAACTTTTGCTTCTCTGCATTTGCAATGTTAGTGAGCACTTATATTCTTCCTCAGAAAGTGAACATGGAGCAATCTGCCTACACAATGAAATAAGCACTCATTTACATACCTATTAACTAAATTGCTCTGACAAAGAACTTCATAAATCCACAGTTACTATTCTCTAAAAATAGTAAGAATTTTATACTGTCAAGAGCGAGAATACTTTTTGTTTTCCTGGTGCTCTTAAATTAGCCAAAGTAAGGCAAAAGCTAAACCCCTTTAAAGCTTTAACGTTTCATTTGTCAGTCTGTCCACAAATCCTTGCTTAAAACCCATCTATACCAAAATATAATTTCAAAGCACACTTTTGATATATTTTGTAATCCTCATCTTAAGGAGATATACTTATATAGCTACGGGCTGAAAGCCTTCCTCAAAGATCTTTGGGTTATAATAGAAGTTATTCTCTAATATTTTGCATTACAATAGTCTTGAAAGCAGGAAGCGTGTTTATTCATTTTTTGATTCCCAAAAGCACTTTGTGCTTTTCACAAGTAGGAGCTCAACAGATATTTGTGGAGCCAAACAATGCAATCCTAATCAGCTGCCTGCGCTTTGATACCTGATACTAGTTTCTGTGTAGTCTTGGAGGCTTTCAAATAGGGAAAAGCAGACAAGCAAGCTCCCCAGCCTTCTGCTCTGATCCAGTCTAGAAGGTATTTGATTCACACACACCTTCAGTTAGACCAAAAGGACTGCGATAAACAGACTCAAGAGGAATGTGAAAACAGTCTGTTCCCAGAATCCAGCCGTGAAGACCATGTCATAATTTTTAAAAGCCTAAGGATAGGGAAAATGACCGTTTTGTACAAATGATATCTTCAGATCTACAGGAAGTACATGTTATTAAGAAGGGGCTTGTGTAAAGTCAGAGATCAAACTTCTCTAATCTGCAGATAACTATCCAGTAACACGAAATAGGGGTAGAATGGAATGAGTTAAAGTGAGTCAATGAGATAAAAAGACCAATGAGCAGTTTGGGCTAGGTTGACCAAAAATGTTTTGAAGCCATGTTTCAAAGCTGCATACCCTCACTCATGGCACAAATGAGGGTATGGGCATGGGGCAACCAGGTCAGCCAGGAAATCTTCCTTCGCTTGGGGCAGTGAGCTGTGTGTTGGACCCTCTACACTGCAGATGGCAGGTTTCAGCCCCCTGCTCTACAGTGAGAGAGGAGGCATGGGGAGTGGGTGGCTTGTGTAATTTAGCCAAGGGAGTTTACACAGAAATTCAAGCTTGAGAAACAAATGGGCACAAGAGAAAAACCTTTATATACAAACAGCATCATATGTTGGACTTTAAAAGGCTCAGGGAGTATCAGTACATGAAAAGCTGTCATTTTTATTACATTCATAGAAAAACAGATGGTGCCACATAAGAAAATCTCTATGAAGAAACCCTATTCTTCTTAGTCTTTTGGAACCTATTGCTCACCACTCTGGTGATTTCAAAGAAATCCCCTGATCAAGGCTTCTCTCTTCTTGATACGCTTTTCATTTGTGAAGAGAAGAAATTTTGGTAAACTTTAGGAGATGAAGACTAGAGTCCGTTCTTGGCAGAACTGTGAGGAGTATGTTTATCTTCCTCCTCTGGCTGCCATAAAAAAAAGACACCATACTCTGGGTAGCTCAAACAGTAGAAATGTCTTTTCTCACAGTTTTAGAATTCCAAGAGCACGGTGCCACCATACTTGCTTCCTTGTGAGGACCCTTTTCCTTGTTCAATCCAGGTGCCTCAATTAAATGGAATGATATTATGTTTCCTTCTGCATTTGGCTTGTTTCATTGAGCGTAATGTTTTCAAGGTTCATCCCTGTTGAAGCTATGTATCAGAATTTCCCTCCTTTTAAAGGCTGAATATTATACTGTATGTAAATACCACAGTTTGTTTAATGATTCAATTACTGATGGACATTTGCATTGCTTCCACCTTCTGGCTGCTGCTATGAACCTGAGTGTACAAATATCTATTTGAGCACCTGTTTTTTCAATTCTGTTGGGTATGCCTAGAAGTGGAATTGTTAGATCATATAATACTATGTTTAGCTTTTTGAAGAACTGCCAAACTGTTTTCCACATTGGCTACATCATTTTACATTCCTATCAACAATGCAAAAGGTTCCAATTTCTTCACATGTTTACCACCATTTTGCTATTTTCCTTCCTCTTTCCTGACAGTAACCATCCTAATGAGTACAAAGTGGCATCTGGCTGTAGTTTTGATATGCATTTTTTAATGTGCTTATCAGTCATCTGTGTATCTTCTTTTGAGAAATGTCTTTTGCTCATTTTTAACTTTGGGGGAAATAATCTTTTCAATAATTATGATGATAATAGCAGTAAAAATTATTATACATAATAGTATAATTGAATAATAGTATAACTGAATTCATACTATATGCCAAGCACTTTTGAACATATAATACCTCTTCAAATCCCCATTTTACAGATGGGAAAAGTGAGGTTTACAGATGTTGAACCCAGCCTGTGCCCCTAAACCCTGAACAGTTCTGATTTGTCTTCCAGGGTTCAGACACACGCACATACCCCTGCTGCTGTGGGGAGAATATCCCTCTTGCAGTTGAGGATGAGGAGGTGAGGGAGAGACACAGAGGTGGCAGGCTGAAGACATGGCTAGTGTGGCTGGAAAATCAGCTACATGTTGGAAATAAGTAAACCGAGTAAATAAAACAATATAGTTCAAAAAACGGGACTTCTTGCCATTGGAACAGGTATTTACAAACATGGAAGGGAGAACTCTAGAAAGAATACCGTGGTGTTGGATTGTAATTGGAGGAACTGGTACGAGCCCATGATTTTATAACACAGATTTATACACTTATATATATACCTAAACTATACATTGAATATATATTTACACACAGCCATGAAATTAAAAGACGCTTACTCCTTGGAAGAAAAGTTATGACCAACCTAGATAGCATATTCAAAACCAGAGATATTACTTTGCTGACTAAGGNAATATTATACTGTATGTAAATACCACAGTTTGTTTAATGATTCAATTACTGATGGACATTTGCATTGCTTCCACCTTCTGGCTGCTGCTATGAACCTGAGTGTACAAATATCTATTTGAGCACCTGTTTTTTCAATTCTGTTGGGTATGCCTAGAAGTGGAATTGTTAGATCATATAATACTATGTTTAGCTTTTTGAAGAACTGCCAAACTGTTTTCCACATTGGCTACATCATTTTACATTCCTATCAACAATGCAAAAGGTTCCAATTTCTTCACATGTTTACCACCATTTTGCTATTTTCCTTCCTCTTTCCTGACAGTAACCATCCTAATGAGTACAAAGTGGCATCTGGCTGTAGTTTTGATATGCATTTTTTAATGTGCTTATCAGTCATCTGTGTATCTTCTTTTGAGAAATGTCTTTTGCTCATTTTTAACTTTGGGGGAAATAATCTTTTCAATAATTATGATGATAATAGCAGTAAAAATTATTATACATAATAGTATAATTGAATAATAGTATAACTGAATTCATACTATATGCCAAGCACTTTTGAACATATAATACCTCTTCAAATCCCCATTTTACAGATGGGAAAAGTGAGGTTTACAGATGTTGAACCCAGCCTGTGCCCCTAAACCCTGAACAGTTCTGATTTGTCTTCCAGGGTTCAGACACACGCACATACCCCTGCTGCTGTGGGGAGAATATCCCTCTTGCAGTTGAGGATGAGGAGGTGAGGGAGAGACACAGAGGTGGCAGGCTGAAGACATGGCTAGTGTGGCTGGAAAATCAGCTACATGTTGGAAATAAGTAAACCGAGTAAATAAAACAATATAGTTCAAAAAACGGGACTTCTTGCCATTGGAACAGGTATTTACAAACATGGAAGGGAGAACTCTAGAAAGAATACCGTGGTGTTGGATTGTAATTGGAGGAACTGGTACGAGCCCATGATTTTATAACACAGATTTATACACTTATATATATACCTAAACTATACATTGAATATATATTTACACACAGCCATGAAATTAAAAGACGCTTACTCCTTGGAAGAAAAGTTATGACCAACCTAGATAGCATATTCAAAACCAGAGATATTACTTTGCTGACTAAGGTCCGTCTAGTTAAGGCTATGGTTTTTCCGGTGGTCATGTATGGATGTGAGAGTAGGACTGTGAAGAAAGCTGAGCACTGAAGAATTAATGCTTTTGAACTGTGGTGTTGGAGAAGACTCTTGAGAGTCCCTTGGACTGCAAGGAGATCCAACCAATCCATTCTGAAGGAGATCAGCCCTGGGATTTCTTTGGAAGGAAGGATGCTAAAGCTGAAACTCCAATACTTTGGCCACTTCATGCGAAGAGTTGACTCATTGATAAGACTCTGATGCTGGGAGGGATTGGGGGCAGGAAGAGAAGGGGATGACCAAGGATGAGATGGCGGGATGGCATCACTGACTCGATGGGCGTGAGTCTGAGTTAACTCCGAGAGTTGGTGATGGACAGTGAGGCCTGGCGTGCTATGATTCATGGGGTTGCAAAGAGTTGGACACGACTGAGCGACTGAACTGAACTGATACATACAATGATATACTTTAAGATGTACATGTATATGAGTATACATATATGTATATGTTGTTGCTGTTCAGTTGCTATGTTTTGCCCAACTCGGATGCCATGGACTGTAACACACCAGGCTCCTCTGTCCTCCACTATCTCCTGGAGCTTCCTCAAATTCATGCCCATTGAGTCAGTGATTATATCTAACCATCTCATCCTCTGTCTTCTTCTCCTTTTGCCTTTCATCTTTCCCAGCATCAGGGTCTTTTCCAATGAGTTGGCCTCTTCACATCATGTGGCCAAAGTGTTGGAGCTTCAGCATCAGTCCTTCCAGTGAATTTTCAGGGTTAATTTCCCTTAAGATTGACTGCTTGATCTCCTTGCAGTCCAAGGGACTCTCAAAAGTCTTCTCCAGCACCACAATGTGGAAGCATTAATTCTTCAGTGCTCAGCCTTCTTTATGGTCCAGCTCTCACATCTGTACATGACTACTGAAAAAACCACAGCTTTGACTATACAGACCTTTGTCGGCAAAGTGAGATCTCTGCTTTTTAACACCCTTCTAGGTTTGTCATAGCTTTTCTTCCAAGGAGTAAGCGTCTTTTAATTTCATGTCTGCAGTCACTTTGGAGCCCAAGAAAATAATGTGTCACTGCTTCCATTTTCTCCTTCTATTTGCCATGCAGTGATGGGACCTTAGTTTTTTTAATGCTGAGTTTTAAGCCAGGTTTTTCACTCTCCTCATATCATTGTTGATATGAGGTTGTTGATATTTCTCCCGGCAATCTTGATTTCAGCTTGTGATTCATTCAGCCTGGTATTTCACATGATGTACTCTGCATACAAATTGAACAAACAGGGTGACAATATACAGTCTTGACATATTCCTTTCCCAATTTTGAACCAGTCAGTCGCTCCATGTAAGTTTCTGTTGCTTCTTGACCCACATAAAGGATTCTCAGGAGACAGGTAAGGTGGTCTGTATTCCCATCTCTTTAAAAATTTTCCATAGTTTACTGTGATCCACAGAGTCAAAGGTTTAGCATAGTCAATAAAGCAGATGTTTTTCTGGAATTCCCTTGCTTTCTCCACAATCCAGTTAATGTTACCAACTTGATCTCTGGTTCTTCTGCCTCTTGGAGACCCAGCTTATACATGTGGAAGTTCTCGAT
Source organism: Neotragus moschatus (assembly GCA_006410615.1). NCBI lineage: Eukaryota > Metazoa > Chordata > Mammalia > Artiodactyla > Bovidae > Neotragus > Neotragus moschatus. The sequence goes on from SJYA01000375.1 coordinate 301,156, forward strand.
TCACGTACTGCTAAGGCCTAGCTTGAAGGATTTTGAGCATAACCTTGCTAGCATGTGACATGAGTGCAATTGTGTGGCAGTGTGAACATTCTTTGGCATTGCTCTTCTTTGGGATTGGAATGAAAACTGATTGTTCCCAGTCCTGTGGCCACTGCTAAGTTTTCCAAGTTTGCTGACATACTGAGTATAGCACTTTAATAGCATCATCTTTTAGGATCTGAAATAGCTCAGCTGGAATTCCATCATGTCCACTAGCTTTGTTTGTAGTAATGCTTCCTAAGGCCCACTTGACTTCACACTCCAGGAAGTCCGGCTCTAGGTGAGTGGTTGTCTGGGTCATTAAGACCTTTTTTGTATAGTTCTTCTATGTATTCTTGCCACCTCTTCTGTTTCTATTAGGTCCGTACCATTTCTGTCCTTTATTGTGCCAATTCTTACATGAAATGTTTCCTTGATCTCTCCAATTTTCTTGAAGAGATCTCTGATGTTTTCCATTCTATTGTTTTCTTCTATTTCCTGTACTTCAAGGCCAAACTTGCCATCCACAAAGGGGAAAAAAAGGACACTGTTTAGACTGTTAGTGAAATCTAAGTGAAGTCTGTGGGTGGGACGGTAGTATTTTATCAATTTTGGCTTCCATACTGGAGGGTTGTATGCAGGTGATGTAGGAGAGTGTCTGAAACATGCACTTGAGTATTTAGGGGGGACAGGACATCATGTACAGCTTGCTCTCAAGGCTCAGGAAAAATATGATACGCAAATACAGAGGAGTAGGTGATGGAAGAAATGTAGTAAAATGTCAACGGTTGGAGAATCTGAATGAAGGAAACATGAGTCTTTTGTACTGTTCTAATTTAAACTTTCTGTAAACCTCAAATGATTTCCAAATAAATTATTTTAAAATATCACCTGAGTAGTAAGCAACTGCTCTGGGGACATAATTAGAAGTGAACAATATCACCTGGTTTCTATAAATTGCCTTTGATATGAAGAATCTGAATCTGCAGGAAGAGGTGGGCTACCTAACCATAAAAGAAGATGTAAGAACATTTATAACAAAAACTATCAATAAAAGCACACTTGAGATGGAACAATAGATTTAATGCTGAGGCTAAACTGGCATCCGAATTACCACTGTCTTATACTGTAAGTACCCCAAGGGCAGGTCAAAAACGCCCTTTGAAAAAGGGGTTAGCTGACTTAAAAGGCAAAATGAGATTTTCAATAAATGCTTTAGATTAGGATAATAATGATGATTAAGATAATGATAACTCCCATTAGCAGGGCTAATTATCCCTTAAGTATGGTAAAAGTAATTATGTATAAATCTTCACGAGCTAACTGTGAAAGTATTTTAATAAGTATAAAGAATTCATTCCTATGTGAACAGTCAATTATACCTCTGTTTTAAAAGTCAATTATATCTCTGCTTCAGGACACAGAGAAGAATTCAATACAGTTATACAAAAAATTGTCACTGAAAGTTTGGGAAAAGATAAGGTTACATTATAGCTAATACGTAATTAACATTTACTGAGCACCTACTAAGTGCCAGGCACTGTTCTAGATGCTTTATATGTATTAATGGCCTGCACCTCCAGGACCACCCAATGAGGAGGAACAAGTGGGCCTGGGAGACTAGAACAGCTCCTTAGGAGCTGGATCAGGCTGGTGTGTCCCTCAGCTGGGTAGCTGGAGGGTGACACGTGGTGCCAGCAGCCTGTCTTTCCTGCCTCATCAGCTACCCCACTCTAAGGCACTGCTTGACTCTGCTCCTGAGCAAGCCCTGTGAAGGCAGCACCTGTGATTTCTCTTTTCCATGCATCCTAGTGCTGAGCACGATACCAGAGAAGAGAAGCTACTGAATAAGTATTTGCTGATCTGTCTGCAGCCTGGTCTGCATGTTCTCTGCCTTGGCTGGAAAAGCCTTGGGTGAGGAGGGCTGGGCGCCTGGGAGAGTGAGGTCACAGGGCTACTGCCTTGAGGGTGACGTCAGCAGGTTTGGGCTGGGGCACAGGACAGTTCTGACAACAATCCTGGTCCTTTCCATAAGTTTATTAAGTTTTTTTGAACAAAAATGTAACTCATCTAGTTATCTACTTAAAAGGAATGTCCTCCTTGATAAGAAACTGAAATGTAATAAATACTGCCGTGTGGTGGTTAAAAAAAAAGATGTCTGGATAAGTGTTGGTCTTTTCACATGGCAACTGCATGTGTAAAGTATCCATGATTTAATGTTTATGGGGGAGGGGACAAGGCAGAAGGTGACATGTATGGAGAGAGTAACATGGAAATTTACAATACTATATATAAAATAGATAGCCCGTGGGAATTTGCTGTATGACTCAGAACTCAAACAGGAGCTCTATGACAATCTGGAAGGGTGGGATGGGGAGGGAAATTCGGAAGGGAGGGGACAAGAGTGTACCTATAGCTCATTCTTATTGATGTATGACAGAAAACCACAAAATTCTGTAAAGCAATTATCCTTCAATTGAAAAATAACAAACCAGAAAATAATACTCCTTTTATATGGAAAATGTGAGTTATATTAATATACTTCCCTTTTAAAAGAGAGAAAAATATGCAACTATATAGATTTTTCTTAACCTACAATGACAAGGGGGACTAATTAAAAATTATTTCCATTACAACACAATAACTAATAACTACTCTTTAATATGGATGATGGCCTAGTTAAATGTTTTGGTTTACTGAAACAAGTCTTGGCCATGAAATTAACTTTTCTGAACATGCAATGAGAAAACTGTATAAGCATGCAGTAAATAGGCAACGCACGATCAATTCTGCATATATGACAAAATCAGACATGCAGGTCTGAATGCTAAAATGTTCCCATTAGTCCAACTTTAATGCTACTATCTGCTCAGCCCATTTCCTGGGAAATATGAAGAAAGAATGGCGATTTCCTACAACTAGCCTCTTCTCCAATCACTGCAACTCTGGAACCAAACAGACCTCCAGGCTTCCAGGCTGCATGTCCTTATCCTTTCCAAGCTTCAACATCCTCATATGGAAACTGAGATAACATATTTGCCTTCGCATGGGTTCATGGTTAGAAAAACCTATCGAGAGCTTAGCAAAGTGCTGCTGCTGCTGCTAAGTCGCGTCAGTCGTGTCCGACTCTGTGCAACCCCATGGACAGCAGCCCACCAGGCTCTGCCATCCCTGAGATTCTCCAGGCAAGAACACTGGAGTGGGTTGCCATTTCCTTCTCCAATGCATGAAAGTGAAAAGTGAAGTCGTTCAGTCGTGTCCGAGTCTTCGTGACCCCATGGACTGCAGCCTACCAGGCTCTTCTGTCCATGGGAGTTTCCAGGTAAGAGTACTGGAGTGGGTCGCCAGTGCCTTCTCCAAGTAAAGTGCTAGCCATTCATAAATAGCAGTTATTATTTTTATTCCATGAAAGAAAAATTCAATTCAACAAATATTTATTAAGTTTCTACTACCTATGCTAGTCACTGCTGGGATCCAGTACAGGTTGGTGGCTGCCTCTTAGGCTTAATCACCAAAATAACATTTTGCTTTGTCACTGTGTTTTCTGTTAAGTGTTAAAGCATTAGCCTGTACCAAATCTGGGATGTCTAAGGATCTCACCAGCTGCTAGCCTTTCCCAGTGTTCTTCCTAAGTTCAGTTTGATTCTCTCAGCTCCAAAGAGCATGTTATTAACAGTTTTCATGCAACTATTATTACCCTCAACCAAACTCAAGTATAAGGACTGCATCAGAAAACAGTCATTAATCAGTTCCACCTTGATCATATATATCCAATACAGACTAAGTATTCTACAAAGCAATAGTCCTTTAACTACTGCCAAGAGAATCTGAGATCAATATGCCCAGCAGTAGGTTACTGTGGTCTCATGGGGAGAGCTGGTGCAGTCACCCCACAGTCTGCCCCCAGACCACTAAATGCATCATCCCAGTATGCCTACCTAACACTCTAGAGGGGCCAGGATGGATCACTGTCAGAAGTGTAACTGATGTGGTCAAAAGAACATGAAATGAGCAATATACACTGTGAAATGTCATGGTTCTTTTGTTCTATGATGGTTTAATAATTGCAAAAATGTAAGACAGAAAATAAAAACAAAAGGTTTGAGTATCATCTCTTGGAACATAAATATTAAAACAATGGCCCATAATCCTGGATCACAAATGTTTTGTTTGAGTTTGTACGGTGCTTTAAAAAATATTTGAGCCAGTTTTTTGAGAGATTTCACATTAAAAAATCTGTATTTCTGCTTTTTTCTTTAAAAAAAAAAAAAAAAGTGACTGCATAACACTAGATCAGTTTGCCAATTACCAGCTGAGGTGAACACCACCTTTGTTCTGAGATGATGTAGACATTCTAGTCATCATATTCTTCTTGAAATTTCTTTTAACGCCCACCTGGGGGACAGACATCTGATACCAGTTGATAAGCTCTGCTACTGATGGCAAGGTGCTACATAAATTTAACATGACTACTTGAAAAACTCTAAAATTAAAAAATAGTATTTAGTACATTAAAAGCTTGGTTAATTTGATTAATGTTTACGCTTGAGGCTCTCAACACATACTGCTTTGAAACACTGACCTCAACGAAAGATTCCTTGCACCTGGCTTAACAAGACAGCACCAATGCAGAAGGCCAGAGAGAGGCACAGTCCTCAGGTTTCCAGCTATCCTGGTAATATTCTTGCCAGGGCAAAATATAGTAAAGGGGGGAAGATACCAGAACTCATCCCGTTAAAAACAAATGTTTATGGTGGCAGTGTAAAGAAAAGATAGGTTAAAAGTCTTTAATGCATCAAGCCTAATAATTAGTCTCCTCCCTCCCTTTCAAACGCAGGCATACCCTCAGCATGCTTCCACACACATCCACATGTGGATATCAAGTCACATCTTACAAATTCCCGAAGTGCACCAGGGTTTCACTTCAGACTTGAAAGGGCTCCATTCTCTGGAAAATGCAGACAACTTAGTAATATGCTTAATTTTATCTGTGACGCATCACAGCTTTTAATGAGAGCTTCCTGACTATACAGGGCTTCTTGACATGGGTAGGTAAAAAAGGTTATTGAATCCTCCTGGAAACCATGGAAATACACTTCATAGATACTTCATGGCAACAGGGGAATGGGGATTTCTTCAGGTTCCTCTGTTGTCTTCAAGGTTCCCACCGAGACCAGTTACCTGCTGCATTCACTGTGCAAGTCAACTGCCAAGAGACTGAATGTACTGATATTCTTGCCAATTTATGTATTTTTAAATGATCTTATATTTCACATTCATGCTGAAAATATAGTTATATTGAAAAAGCAACAGTATACAAAGGACCGCTTTGGCAAAGGAGCAGATAATTTATGAGACAGTTCCTCCTCCTACATATTAAAAGTTTTCAAATGAATATTAATCAATGCTTTAAAAATTCCACTTATTGTACCGTGGAGCACACCTATTTAAAAGCAGTTTATCGCTAATAATTTTTAACTATCCTTGACTCTGCTGATATATTTTAGCAATGCTCACGGTGCATGCCAAACATCTTTTATAGTGTGAGGTGAGAATCTTTGAGCTCATAGGGATAATGATGTTGACTATATTTCTAAGGTATCCTTGAAGTCAAATAGGAGAGAAAAGGTCTGTGAAACGGTTTTCAGTCAAAGTCAAACGTGGGACATGGTATCATGGTGACTCCACTGCAAAGGCCAAACTCCATGTCTCTGAAAGGTGGAGTCTGTATGGCCTCCTGCCTCACCAGTTAATGAACTGCTATCTTTGCAACAGATGAGAATACCACAGAGTTTCCCACATGTGCAATCAGGATTTTTATAAGAGTTTAATTTAGCCTTGAACAACAGTAAAAAAAAAAAAAAAAAAGAGTTTAATTTAGAGTACTAAAAGAATTCCTGGATCTAAAGAACACAGCATACCAAGTATGTCATATAAATTTCCTGTGGCTACTTGTTTTTTTCTTTAAAATCATACAGAAAATTGAAACTGTAATCAAAAAATATATATATATGTTTAAATGATACCTATTTTGCTTTGATTTTTTGGAATGCTTATACTTTGTTTTCTTTATAAGTGATATTATTATTATGTTATTATTTGGTAGACTATAGGCATAGTTTATGCATTGTATGATTTTGAGTCATTGGTAATGATCCTGGCTTTAAAAATCACCTTTTCTTATTCATATTTTGTTGCCTTAATATTTGCCATTATAGATTTGTTTCTTTGCTGTAAGTCTTATATTTTTTAAATTAAATTATGTATTAAAAAAAATAAATCATATAGTATTGCACATGAGATAAAATATATGAAAACCTAATTGACTGAAATAAAGAAAATGGTGAATACTGTGCTGGCCAAAAAGTTTGAGTTTTCTCATAAGATGTTACAGAAAAACTTGAATGAACTTTCTGGCCAACCCAATAATACTACACTGAACAACTACAGCTACACTGTCCAATGCAGTAACCTCCAGTCACATGTGGCTATTTAAAACTAAATTACATTAAAATTCAGTTCCTTAGTCACTCAGGGGTTATTTCAAGGGTTCAGTATGTGCACACATACAACTAGGAGCTACTATGTTGAGCAGCATAGGCACAGAACATTTTTTTCATTGCTAAAAATTTATATAGACAGTTCCAGGATAGAAGAAAGTCAGAAGAAAAACATTCGTAACCAACATGCTTCTATCACTATACAGGAGCAAAAAATTACCCTTTTTGGCTTGAAATGAACAATTCACTTTACTTTCAAATCATGGGTGCAACTGGGTTTAGTGTCAGAATTCACTTATTGGTAACTCTCCACTGACAGTGCCACTTGACAGCACGGCTCAAGGCTTACCGCCCTGAGCCACTCTTCAGCTGAAGCTCACCTCACTTGTTTCTCTGGGAAACAAAGGCAACATTTTTTTTTTTTCCTTTTTTCACTCTTATTCATTTTCCATGGGAGTTTCCCATGCCAAGCGTCAAACATCTTTGTGAATCTCAGGACTTCACGTATCCAGATTTGGCTCTAAATAGGCTAAATAGCAGCAATTACATATGTTAAGATACTACCCAATAGTTTGAAAACATCTTGTGCCTGAAGAGGATGAATTCCAACAAGCTTCTCTGTTAGAAACTCATTATCAAAAATAGGAGGAAAGTTGGAGACACCACTGACCCATCCAGAACATCAGTCAAATGGGGTAGAAGGGTGTTAGCATAATGTTTTAAAAGACAAACCGAATCTTGGGGACACCAAAAACCTGGAAGTTCTGGGCCAGAAGGAAAGGAAGAGGCCAACGTTGCTCAGCCTGAAGGGCTCGGGCATGTGCAGGAAAGTCTGGACTAGGCAGGCAGGCAGGTCTGGCTTTGGGTCTCAGAAGAACCTCCTAACAGGGGGACACTTTCCTTTGGAGCTGACAGGTCAGGCCCTGGCCCTTCCTGCCCTGCTTGACACCCTCCCAGATGAAGATAACTACGCAGTCTTCCAGGGAATTTGTCTGATGTAACTGCTCCCCCTCACGCCAGAATTGAGAAATGGGAATGAAGGATGTCAGAGATGTAAGAAAGGAAAAGAAAGTCCCGAGAAACTTCAAGTGAGAGGGTGTTTGGTGGGCAGGGTCACCAACGGAGAAGGGTGAGGAGCGGCCGAAGAGAAAAGATTAACATTAAACACAAACGAAGCCGATTTCCTGATTTTGTTGAGCCTGGGACCTATCAATTCTTTATCGAAAAATGGGGCTATGTTCTTATAGGGTGTAGTGGTAATACTGGCTTGCATGGTTTAAGATGTTTTATTTTAAACAAAACTGGCTGAATCATCAAAGAAAAAAGTATAATACATTTTGAACACAGGAGTTCCACTGGAGTTTTCCAAGGGCTACAGAAGAACTAAGGCAATGGGAGAAAGGTGCAACATGAGATGTCAGAAGTGAACTGACACTGAACCCAAAAGAATCTAAATATTTTTCAACATTTTGAAATAAAATTTTTATATGCAGTTCAAGCAAATGTTGGAAAGGGACAGAAAAACACTCCGAGAAAACTAGACAGCCTGATTTTGCTCAAATCACCTAAGCTAAATATACAGAATACTAGCATGAACCAGCTAGCCATGAGAAAAGTCACATTTTCTTTGTGTCCATTATTAACAGATGCAGAAGTGGCATTACATTACTGCTATACCTGTCTTGCAGTTGTCTCAAGTCTGACAGTGTCTGATTAACAATCAAATGATGAAGTTTTTCTACCTTTAGGAGAAGTGCTAATTTTAAAAGTGAAGGTGATGCAAATCCACCTACAGAAATATTTAAAATAGAAAGTAAGGGAATAGATAGAGTAGGGTGTTGAACTTTAGACGTTCAGCACTCAGGGGGCCAAAAGACACTGACTGTATCCCAATGTCTTTGGTTGGCAGAGCTGGAACATCACTGGGAAAAGGTCCCCGAGAAGAAGACAGTGGCATATGGCACAACGCGCCCTAGAGACACAGCCTCTCAGCTCCCCATCTGAACAACGGGGCTCAGAAGGCGCCCTGCCTTCCCCGTGTTCACGGATGGCCCCTGCGGACACTGAGGAGCACGTGCAGTGGCAGGAAATGTGCGGACAAGGGAGGCCACCGAGGGGCCAAGAGCAAGAGCGCGCTGCGAACCTAGCCGAGAAAGAAACCCGTAACAACACAACACAACGGCAACAGACGCGCAGGGTCAGGATATCACTGTACCTAGTCTTTTAGCTTCCGCAGAGTGAAAAAGGAGGACAAGAGGAAGGCACTGTGCTCCATCTCTGAAGGAAGCAGCATTCCTTCTGAAGTGAAACGACTTTATATGTTAGGGTTTCAGAAGCTGCTCAGCAACAAAACTGCAAGCCAGAGACCCTGATATTTCTAAACGCTGATGCCTTGTTTTCATATAGTCCTCTCACTTAATCTTCATAAAAGCTCTGTGACATGAGCAGGGCAGATACTAGTATTACTCTGTCACAGATGACAAAAACAAGGCTCGGAAAGTTGAAGTGCTTTGTCCTAAGCCACAAGGTACCGGACTGCCGAAGGCCACCCTCACCAACCCTCATGTAAGATATGGCTGCTCAGCCTCCATGTTCTAGAATACAGTGTGTGACTTACCTGGAAAATAAAAAACTATCCAAGGAAGGTGATACTGAAGGAGGAAACAGACCGAACAGGCTCCGTCTTGAAAGCAGGGCTCCATCTTGGGCTGGACTATGGACTTTGATCTATATGCCCAGTATCTATGTAAATGACATACCAACTGGAAAACCAGACCTCTGAGATGGAATAGCCCCAGGGCTCATACCTAGACTCTCCATCACCTAAAAGGATACCCTAATTATCTGTGTAACCGAATAGAATCATAAATTCTATTATGCTTATTGGGGTATGACCACAACATTCAGAAAATGAAGATCATGGCATCTGCTTCCATCACTTCATGGGAAATAGATAGGAAAACAGTGGAAACAGTGACAGACTTTATTTTGGGGGACTCTAAAACCACTGCAGATGGTGATTGCAGCTGTGAAATTAAAAGACACTTACTCCTTGGAAGGAAAGTTATGACCAACCTAGATAGCATATTGAAAAGCATAGACATCACTTTGCCAACAAAGGTCCATCTAGTCAAGGCTGTGTTTTTTCCAGTGGTTATGTATGGATGTGAGAGTTGGACTGTGAAGAAAGCTGAGTGCCGAAGAATTGATGCTTTTGAACTGTGGTGTTGGAGAAGACTCTTGAGAGTTCCTTGGACTGCAAGGAGATCCAACCAGTCCAATCTAAATGCGATCAGTCCTGGGTGTTCTTTGGAAGGATGATGCTAAAGCGGAAACTCTTAATACTTGGGCCACCTCATGCAAAGAGTTGACTCATTGGAAAAGACTCTGATGCTAAGAGGGATTGGGGGCAGGAGAAGAGGATGACAGAGGATGAGATGGTTTGATGGCATCACCAACTCAATGGACATGAGTTTGGGTGAACTATGGGAGCTGGTAATGGACAGTGAGGCCTGGTGTGCTGCAACTCATGGGGTCGCAAAGAGTCGGACACGAATGAGCGACTGAACTGAACTGAACTGAACTGACAGGCCTATTGATAACTGTCCACTGTAAACTACCTAGGCCTAAGGCATATGAATCATGGATTACCTTTGACTGTATCTTTTTTTTCCCTTTGTTCAGACTAGTTTCAGGGAATTTGGGGAGGTGGGTTTGGGCATGTACACTTAGGGTATATAAGGTTTTTACAAAAACTGGTCGGGGTCCTTGGCGAAGAGGAGACTCTGCCTTGGGCCCACCAGTGTAATAAACTGCACTCCACTATATGCACTGTCCTTCTGAGTGAGTTTGTTTCCTGGAACGCGTGGCTACAACAATATTTCTTGAGAAAACCCAAGAAGAGAGATGCAGTATTTCCCTGGGTAGAAGTTGTCATAAATGACCTACCTGTTGGCGTTAGCCAGGCAAAAAGCACATGCCCACGACACAGCCCTTTCCTGCAACCCAGCCCCCAAAACAAATGACAGTTTAGCTTTCTTACTGCCGTGCTTTCAGATCTGCTTCTGCCTGCAAGGTGGGCCCCTCAAGCTTCCTCTTATATGTACTTGAGCTGCAGTGCCACAGACTATGGATCTTGAAGACTACATGAGAAACTCCAGTCCCTCTGCTTAGCTGGGTAAGGGAACTCCAGGCTTTCATTCTCTAAGAATGAGACTATGGCTCTTGAACTAGGGACAGAGATGGTGAGATTTGGTTATCCCTACAGGAAACTAAGCAGAGATAGGAAGTAAAATCAAAAAAAAAAGGAAAGTTGAATAAAAATTACAGCACATTACAGTATCTTAGAGCATTTCTCAAATCTTAGATCTCATCAAATTATTTAAGGAGCTTAATAACAGTGATGGTTCTCTGTTTCCACTCCTCAAAATTCTGTATCAATTATGGGGTGGGACCTGGAAGGTGCATTTCTAAGAAGCTTTCTGGGAAATTCTGTTCCAAATAGTCCATATGCCAGTATGAAAAAGTCTTGGAACTTTCAAGAAGAAAGGTCCATTAAGTGGAGGGATATATCAGAAGCCCTAAAATGAGCACTGAAGAAGCAGAGAAGCACATTGGCAAAATGTTGCAGACAAGCACCCAGGGCCTGCAATTATTTGTACATTTCATGTATAAACCATCTGATTAGAGAACCATATTTCAATATGCATGTGGTATGACAGAACTGCTGAAGAGGAAAGGTGCTTCTGCATCTGAGATGTGATGTGCTTAGTCCCTCATTTGTGTCTGACTCTTTGCGACCCCATGGACTGTAGCCAGCCAGGCTCCTCTGTCCATGGGGATTCTCCAGGCAAGAAACTGGAGTAGGTGGCCATACCCTCCTCCAGGGGATCCTCCCAACCCAGATCTCCCGCACTGCATGTGGATTCTTCACTGTCTGAGCCACCAGGGAAGCCCAAGAATACTGGAATGCCTGAGACAGGTGTTTTCAACTCTACACGGGATAAAGTATGATTAGCATACAAAAGTAAGAATGTGTTTACATCCTATTTCTAACTGGTGAGAACAAGCTTTAATGCAGGAGGAAAACTTTGAATTCAGAAGTTTACTTTCAACTCTGCCATTTGACAGACGGTCGTTTGCCGCTCTAGCTTCCAGGTTTTCAGTGGAAGTCTACAACCTACCCCAGGAGACAACCATCAAGAGTGAATACTTATATTTTAATAAAGCCCTCTGTAAAGTGTAATGCAACAAACAACAAAAACAAGCATAATGATAGAGAACTGGACATTGCTAACTTTCTTAAACATGCATGACAAACTTTTTGTAGGGCAGCTTGCTGAGAAGTTAGCAAAGATGGCAACTTAAGTGTTACAAAGCCCAGTGGCATGCCAGAAAGAAGTGGGAACCAGCTGACTGGTGAAATCAGGAGAACTCACAGGACATTCCAGAGGAATGTGAGAAAACATCCTTTCCTCTAATGGTGGCAAAGGGTAAGGAAGAAAGGAGAGAAGGCTCAGCAATCCAGGGCAAAGCTCTATTTTACACAAGTTACCCTACCTAGTAAGGTGTTGAAGGTGTTCGCTGCACTTAGGCTAAGTCACAGTGAGAGCCCAATGACTTCTTATTCAACTGCTGCTCACAGCGGTAACCTGGGACTTCTGCTCAAGAACACAGCAATCTCACACTAAGAACTCAGCAGAGGCTATGTGGGGGCTTCTTCAAAGAGAGTTGGCCCAGGAAAAGGGACAGTGGCCTACTTGTGTGTCCAGGAATCTGCGGCTTGGCTTAGCTACTTTTAGAGAAGGAAGAATATGTGCCTTGGGGACTTCTGTTTTTGATGGGGGGTGGGGTCATAGTAAGGGACATAAGGTAGCATTTCCCACTGCAGTTCACTCTGAAAAACATCAATCTTGTTTCAGGTCAATGAAGAGACAAAGACACCGACTCAAACAGAAGGTGAGGGGAACAAATGCCCACAGAAGCCTGATGTGGTAGTAGCAGTGCCCGTCCTGGCTAAGGAATGTGGTAGAAGCCAGTTCATTTCTGGGGATCAGGTGGAAAAACTGCAAAGAAAACAGGTTAGCTAGAATTTCTGATTCCTCCTGTATCCCACACACCTGAACTTATCAGAAGCTTAACTTTGCTTATATAAAAAGTTCCTTTAAAAGGGAAGAAGTGGGGAGGTTATTTGCTATGTTAGGTCAAGAAAAAGCTTTTGAGCACAGAGACATTTTATCTTTACTATCCTGCTCATCAAGAAGTCCTGCTAGTGATGGTGGATCCTTATACATCAGAGAAGAAAACCATCTGATCATCTTTTAGTTCTATGATATACCTGGCAGCATTTATGTGACTAGTGTTCCATGCAGGTAAGAATGCAGGTTCTATAGGGCCTCTTAGAAGAAAATCTACCTCAAATACGAAAACCGTAGTATCTAGTCCTAAAATGTATATAGGCTGTACCTTAGTACATCACGTACAATTACAGACAACAAGGGGAATGAGTATAGAAAATACAGGCAGGCCAAAGACGGTGGGGAAGCGTCCAGACCTGAATGTGACGCTATGAGAACGAAGCATGCGCGTCCACTTTAGAGGACACGTGATGTAAGAAAAGAAACTGAGGATGAAAGCAAAGTACTGTGAAAAGAATTTGAACATTAATATGATAAAGTGAGATATATTTTATTAAGCAGTTATTTCTGGGATCAATTTCACTATGCAATAGTTATTGGGAATTTAGTTATTAGTTATGTGGTTCTCACCATTAAAAATAAACAAAGCTGAATATAAGGAAAATAATGATATTTAAGAGATGTTTCAGTAAAGAGAAGAATGGACATTTAACAGGGAAGCCATATATAATGTTGTATAGGACAAACTGAATTATAGCTAACATGAAACTTGACAGCAGAAGAAACAGCCTTTGCTAAGAGAAAAGGGGTAAGGAGCAGGTGACAGACAGCAAACTGGCCTCTGAAATGTCACACTAACAGGTTTTCAGGCTACCTATCAGCAACTCGGGGTGGGTCAAGAGGGACTCTACTGCCATAAACAAAACAATGAATGGGTTCTTTTCAAAGAAAAGACAAGAAGTGTGATCATGGAGCAGTAGAAACAGTGACTCCTAGTTATGTAAGAAAGGAGTAAGTCAGTCAATAGGGTATGTATGAAAAGAAGAAAACAGAAGAGGCGACAGAAAGACAGTAAGATTCACTACATTCCTAAGAAAGTGATATGTTAACGGTAGTAAACTTGGGTAACACTGGCTGCAGAGAAACAATCGTGAATATGCACACATAGCAAGCATGTCACTGAAATCACTGTGCTGACACTGCACGTGAAGCCATCTGTTAAACGGCACGTCTGTGCATCTGTCAGGTGGGTGATCACTGAGGGCCATGGCCAGGTCCGCATACCTGTAATCCACTGGGACATTTAATAGCTTTTTAAGCCAAGCTGTCTTATTGCTCTGCCCAGAAAATTCTAGGAAATGTTGGTAACAGCAATATGGTAACAAATGCTTAACTTGAATTGTAAGCATTTTTGATTTACTTGTCTACACTCTTTGCCAGAAGTGCTAATAAGCAGAGGAGTGGTTACTGAAGCAGAAGAGAGGAGAAGCAGAGGCCATGAATAATCCATCAGCTGGAGCGTTAGCTCCGGGACACCTAGTATCTGACTCTCTTGGCTGATTATAAACACTCCACAGTTGATAACACTCTATCTTCATGTAACGAACATTTAATTATTAGAAATACATAATTACTTATTTAAGAATATAAATGAGTTACTATTAGGAAGAAAGTTTAGGTCACTTAAGACTATTGGGAAGTTAAAACTATGAGTTGCTGGTTAAACAGAAAGAAAAGAAGGAAGAAATACAGGTTATTATGATTTACAGAAAGGACTCTGAAACCAATGAAGAAACTAACTTTTCCTTACTCCAGAAACAACTAAGAATGACAACAAGGGGCAATATGCCACGTTAGGATTTACTTGCCTGTTTTTGACCTTTCCTTTTTTTAAAGAAATGTGGCCAGTCTAAAAAGTGATCGTGTAAAAGTGAGATTGCTTTACATCCTTCCTACACAGAAAGCGTAAACAGACATCTTCAAGGAGTGAATGAGCTTAAAATAAAAATTCTGTGGATCTGTAACAAGAACAGCAACTTAGCTTAGTCAATTTTCATTAAAAACTTAACTATGTGCTTTGTTCTTTATGCATAAACCACATGCCAATAAAAAGTTAAAAACCAAACGAAGCTGTCTAAATAAATCCTGAAAAACCAAGTGTTTTGACAGGGATTTCAGAGTAATAGAAGACAAAGAAAACACCAGGATAATGCTAATAGATAAGCACATACCATGAGGCTAAAGTACCCCATAATACTGGTGGTAAATTACCGGGACTGGAAAACGGAATCTTCTTGGTGGGTACCTCATGGTGACACTAACAATAATGGACTGTTAAAAAGTGAAAAACATACTAGAAAACAATTCCCTTCTCCGATACCAGACAATGAAAGATAGCTGTGGATTTATAGCCATGGTAATGATGGTTTCCTCCCTCCAGTTCTTATAAGAAGCTGGCCTGCTTGGGCATCTGCCTCAGACCCTCAGAAGAGCACTCATCCCCCTGAACCACTAGACTCAGCACACGTGGGAATTCCATTAATGCAAGTGGACTGGGTAGGAACAAGTTTGTTACTTTACTCTGATCCGACAAACACTGGACTGGGAATGAATTTATGTCCCGACAGTTCCACTACAAAGATGTAGCTGTCCAGAGTTTATGGTGCTGAATTCAAACAAGAAACCAGAAAAACATAACTGAGGTGCAGACTATAGCCACACCAGCCAAATCTCCAAGGGAACTGAGACTTCAGGACTTCATGTAATCAGTCTCCTTTTTTCAACTCTGTATATTTGGGGTATGTTTCCCCCAAGTAACCGAATTCCTGTAGTACAAGTGAATTTTATTTGGGCTATATTGATATGATGTGGAGTTCCATCTTTAGCAATAATACACACGTGAGAAAGAAAAGTTGACTGAAGTTTGTTAATGCCAATATTATTTTATTTTTGTCTATTTAAATGCTTACCTCTTTGACACTATGTGTTACTGCCCATATTAGAAAAACTCTTGACATCACCTGGAAAGAAGTCAGGACAACAGAAGATGGAACAATTCCTGAAAGAAAATTTAGGATGGGTAAATAAATGTATTGCATTGAGTTTCAAAATGTAATAGATTTCCTAAAACATCCAAATTTTAATGTTTAAAGCCATCATGAGCAGCTGAAATTTATTTACATTGCTATATAGACTATATTTTTCAGTGTAGTCAATATTAAAACTTTTTCATCCCTCAAAACAATAATATTGTTAATGGTAATTGCAAACCATGGAATCTAGGTAACTTTCCTAGGTCTTTCAAAGTCACTGACAAAGTACAGTATTTTTTAACACTTTTACAGGCAGAGAAAATAAAACCATTGGTTAATGCTTAAAATTAGACACTGAAAGCTCATGTTACAATATGGGTTTCAGAAATGAACAGGCAACTATGGAAAGGAAAATCAACTGTTTGTGTCAACAGAATGTTGAAAGCTCCTGGCTTTCAGACTGGATATGATACACTAACAGTTAGGTTGGCATCTTTTATATTTTGCCAACAAGCAGACAAACTCAGTTTATATACCATTTTTTCTCACCTTATTCATTAGAGTAAGCACTGGTACAATTATCTTTCCAATTATCTTTCCAATTAATATTGGAAAGATATTTCCAATTATCTTTCCAAGTTACAACGCTAGAGTCATGTTTAGTTATTTTCAATAATTATCAAGTTCTGCTAAGTTTACATTTCTTTGGCTTCTTCCTTCAATTCCTACAACCACAGTCCATATCTAGAGACCAGGGACCACCATTATATAAAAATCTTCCCTCCTTTAATTCATCTTAAACTGAGTAATAATTCATTACCTAAAAATATTCTCTTCTCTCTATAACTTCACATTGGCAAGGAACTGCTACAGAAATAAAATCTGGAAGCAGAATTATGGGTATCCAGTCCAATAACCCCTCCACCATTTCTCTCTGGTCATACTGCTGTCACTAACTAGACTTACCAACTTCCAGACCTGTCAAGTTGCATGTGGGCAACTCCACACTTGCCAGGAACCCCTTATCCCAGGTAGTAAATTCTTCATCCACTTTAAAACTAACCTCATCTTCAATACATTCAGTGGACTATCCCTAATCAATTTTCATTCTTCCAAGCCCTCTAAAATCACTCAGACTTCTGGACATTTATATAGCTGGACAAACTACAACTTGCCAAAAGACCATGTGCAATCATATGAAGCTAAAATTACCTCTGTAGGTTTGGCTACGAAAGAAAATTATTTTATATCTCATTAAGAAAAAGAGATGCTACATCCTATTAGAATGAGTTTTAAAGATTTGGGCTTTGAAGAGGTATGGTTTGGTTTTCAAAAGCAAGTAAAATGGACATGTCAAGCACAATGCCTGGCATATAGAGACGCTCAATAAACCTTTAGAGAATGAATGAAAGTGAAAGTGTTAGTCACTCAGTCGTGTCCAACTCTGTGACCCCCATGGACTGCAGTCCGCCNTGCACGTGAAGCCATCTGTTAAACGGCACGTCTGTGCATCTGTCAGGTGGGTGATCACTGAGGGCCATGGCCAGGTCCGCATACCTGTAATCCACTGGGACATTTAATAGCTTTTTAAGCCAAGCTGTCTTATTGCTCTGCCCAGAAAATTCTAGGAAATGTTGGTAACAGCAATATGGTAACAAATGCTTAACTTGAATTGTAAGCATTTTTGATTTACTTGTCTACACTCTTTGCCAGAAGTGCTAATAAGCAGAGGAGTGGTTACTGAAGCAGAAGAGAGGAGAAGCAGAGGCCATGAATAATCCATCAGCTGGAGCGTTAGCTCCGGGACACCTAGTATCTGACTCTCTTGGCTGATTATAAACACTCCACAGTTGATAACACTCTATCTTCATGTAACGAACATTTAATTATTAGAAATACATAATTACTTATTTAAGAATATAAATGAGTTACTATTAGGAAGAAAGTTTAGGTCACTTAAGACTATTGGGAAGTTAAAACTATGAGTTGCTGGTTAAACAGAAAGAAAAGAAGGAAGAAATACAGGTTATTATGATTTACAGAAAGGACTCTGAAACCAATGAAGAAACTAACTTTTCCTTACTCCAGAAACAACTAAGAATGACAACAAGGGGCAATATGCCACGTTAGGATTTACTTGCCTGTTTTTGACCTTTCCTTTTTTTAAAGAAATGTGGCCAGTCTAAAAAGTGATCGTGTAAAAGTGAGATTGCTTTACATCCTTCCTACACAGAAAGCGTAAACAGACATCTTCAAGGAGTGAATGAGCTTAAAATAAAAATTCTGTGGATCTGTAACAAGAACAGCAACTTAGCTTAGTCAATTTTCATTAAAAACTTAACTATGTGCTTTGTTCTTTATGCATAAACCACATGCCAATAAAAAGTTAAAAACCAAACGAAGCTGTCTAAATAAATCCTGAAAAACCAAGTGTTTTGACAGGGATTTCAGAGTAATAGAAGACAAAGAAAACACCAGGATAATGCTAATAGATAAGCACATACCATGAGGCTAAAGTACCCCATAATATTGGTGGTAAATTACCGGGACTGGAAAACGGAATCTTCTTGGTGGGTACCTCATGGTGACACTAACAATAATGGACTGTTAAAAAGTGAAAAACATACTAGAAAACAATTCCCTTCTCCGATACCAGACAATGAAAGATAGCTGTGGATTTATAGCCATGGTAATGATGGTTTCCTCCCTCCAGTTCTTATAAGAAGCTGGCCTGCTTGGGCATCTGCCTCAGACCCTCAGAAGAGCACTCATCCCCCTGAACCACTAGACTCAGCACACGTGGGAATTCCATTAATGCAAGTGGACTGGGTAGGAACAAGTTTGTTACTTTACTCTGGTCCGACAAACACTGGACTGGGAATGAATTTATGTCCCAACAGTTCCACTACAAAGATGTAGCTGTCCAGAGTTTATGGTGCTGAATTCAAACAAGAAACCAGAAAAACATAACTGAGGTGCAGACTATAGCCACACCAGCCAAATCTCCAAGGGAACTGAGACTTCAGGACTTCATGTAATCAGTCTCCTTTTTTCAACTCTGTATATTTGGGGTATGTTTCCCCCAAGTAACCGAATTCCTGTAGTACAAGTGAATTTTATTTGGGCTATATTGATATGATGTGGAGTTCCATCTTTAGCAATAATACACACGTGAGAAAGAAAAGTTGACTGAAGTTTGTTAATGCCAATATTATTTTATTTTTGTCTATTTAAATGCTTACCTCTTTGACACTATGTGTTACTGCCCATATTAGAAAAACTCTTGACATCACCTGGAAAGAAGTCAGGACAACAGAAGATGGAACAATTCCTGAAAGAAAATTTAGGATGGGTAAATAAATGTATTGCATTGAGTTTCAAAATGTAATAGATTTCCTAAAACATCCAAATTTTAATGTTTAAAGCCATTATGAGCAGCTGAAATTTATTTACATTGCTATATAGACTATATTTTTCAGTGTAGTCAATATTAAAACTTTTTCATCCCTCAAAACAATAATATTGTTAATGGTAATTGCAAACCATGGAATCTAGGTAACTTTCCTAGGTCTTTCAAAGTCACTGACAAAGTACAGTATTTTTTAACACTTTTACAGGCAGAGAAAATAAAACCATTGGTTAATGCTTAAAATTAGACACTGAAAGCTCATGTTACAATATGGGTTTCAGAAATGAACAGGCAACTATGGAAAGGAAAATCAACTGTTTGTGTCAACAGAATGTTGAAAGCTCCTGGCTTTCAGACTGGATATGATACACTAACAGTTAGGTTGGCATCTTTTATATTTTGCCAACAAGCAGACAAACTCAGTTTATATACCATTTTTTCTCACCTTATTCATTAGAGTAAGCACTGGTACAATTATCTTTCCAATTATCTTTCCAATTAATATTGGAAAGATATTTCCAATTATCTTTCCAAGTTACAATGCTAGAGTCATGTTTAGTTATTTTCAATAATTATCAAGTTCTGCTAAGTTTACATTTCTTTGGCTTCTTCCTTCAATTCCTACAACCACAGTCCATATCTAGAGACCAGGGACCACCATTATATAAAAATCTTCCCTCCTTTAATTCATCTTAAACTGAGTAATAATTCATTACCTAAAAATATTCTCTTCTCTCTATAACTTCACATTGGCAAGGAACTGCTACAGAAATAAAATCTGGAAGCAGAATTATGGGTATCCAGTCCAATAACCCCTCCACCATTTCTCTCTGGTCATACTGCTGTCACTAACTAGACTTACCAACTTCCAGACCTGTCAAGTTGCATGTGGGCAACTCCACACTTGCCAGGAACCCCTTATCCCAGGTAGTAAATTCTTCATCCACTTTAAAACTAACCTCATCTTCAATACATTCAGTGGACTATCCCTAATCAATTTTCATTCTTCCAAGCCCTCTAAAATCACTCAGACTTCTGGACATTTATATAGCTGGACAAACTACAACTTGCCAAAAGACCATGTGCAATCATATGAAGCTAAAATTACCTCTGTAGGTTTGGCTACGAAAGAAAATTATTTTATATCTCATTAAGAAAAAGAGATGCTACATCCTATTAGAATGAGTTTTAAAGATTTGGGCTTTGAAGAGGTATGGTTTGGTTTTCAAAAGCAAGTAAAATGGACATGTCAAGCACAATGCCTGGCATATAGAGACGCTCAATAAACCTTTAGAGAATGAATGAAAGTGAAAGTGTTAGTCACTCAGTCGTGTCCAACTCTGTGACCCCCATGGACTGCAGTCCGCCAGGCTCCTCTGTCCATGGGATTTCCCAGGCAAGAATATTGGAGTGGGGAATAATGGAATGCCATTTCCTTCTCCAGGGAAACAGAATGAATATAAAAACATAAACATATGGACATATAAATATATGGAATGGAACTGAGAGTCTGGAAGTAAACCCTCACATTCCTAGTCACTTGATTTTTCAACAAGAGTGCCAAGGCACATCAGCAGAAAAATATTTGTCGTTTCAACAAATGGCTCTGGGATAACTGAATATCTAAAGAATGGAGCTGAGACACTTTCTTAGACCAAATACGAAAAATCACTCCAAATGGATCAAAGATCTAAATGTAAGAGGTAAAATAACTCTTTGAAGAAAACATAGATGTAAATATCTGTGATTCTGGATTAGGCAATGGTTTATCAGATATGAAAACAAAAGAACAAGAAATAAAATTGGGCTTTATCAAAACTAAAAACTTAATGTGTCTCAAAGGACATTAAGACAGTGAAAAGAAAACCCACAGGAGAAAGTATCTACAAATATATGTATAATCTGGAACTCATATGTAAAATATATAAAGAGCTCTTATGATTCAATAATAAAAGAAAACCCAATTTAAAAGTAAGCAAAGGATTTGAGTAGACATTTTTCCAAAGAAACTATGCAAATGGTCAATAAGCACATGAAGAGGTGCTCAACATCATTCGCGAAATGAAAATTAAAGTCATAATGAGATAGATACCCTTCACATCCACTAGGAGGGCCACCATTAAAAAGACACATAAATAACAAAATTAAACCAGTCAATCTTAAAGGAAATCAACCCTGAATATTCACTGGAAGGACTGTTGTAAAAGCTGAAACTCCAATACTTTGGCCACCTGATTTGAAGAGCAGACTCACTGGAAAAGACCCTGATGCTAGGAAAGATTGAAGGCAAAAGGAGATGGGGGCAGCCAAGGATAAGATGGTTACACAGCATCACTGACTCAATGGACTCAAATTTGAGCAAACTCCGTGGGATACTGGAGGACAGAGGAACCTGGTGTGCTACAACCCATGGGCTCACAAAGAGTCAGACATGACTTAGCAGCTGAACAACAACAACATAACAAGTATTGGTGAGGATGTGAAGCTGGGACCCTCACACATTGCTAATGGGATTAGAAAATAGTGCAGCCACTCTGGAAAACAGTCTGCCTCAAAATGTTCAATAAAGAATTATCCTATGACCCAGAAATTTCACTCTTAGAATATATACACCCAAGAGAAATGAAAACATTTATCAGTTCAGTTCAGTCGCTCAGTTGTGTCCAACTCTTTGTGACCCCATGAACTGCAGCATGCCAGGCCTCCCTGTCCATCACCAACTCCCAGGGTTTACTCAAACTCATGTCCATAGAGTTGGTGATGCCATCCAGCCATCTCATCCTCTGTCGTCCCCTTTTCCTCCTGCCCCTAATCCCTCCCAGCATCAGAGTCTTTTCCAGTGAGTCAACTCTTCACACGAGGTGGCCAAAGTATTGGAGTTTCAGCTTTAGCATCAGTCCTTCCAATGAACACCCAGGACTGATCTCCTGGTGTAGGATGGACTGGTTGGATCTACCTGCAGTCCAAAGGACTCTCAAGAGTCTTCTCCAACACCACAGTTCAAAAGCATCTATCTACATATATATATGCCCATATTAAAACTTTTATACAAATGTTTATAGTGGTGTTTATACTAGCCCCAAAGTGGAAATATTAAAAATCTCCAACAACAGATGAAGGGACAAATAAAACGTGGCACAGCCATACAATGGGACATTAGAAATAAATAGAAAGTAATAGAAAAAAGAAATGAAATAATAATACATGTTACAGTATTAATGAACCTTAAAACATGATGCTGAGTGAAGAAGCCAGTTACAAAAGAGCACGTATTATACAATTCAATTAAGATGAAATATCCAGAGTAGGCAAAATTATAGAGACAGAAAGGAGATTAGTAGTGACCTGGGCCTGGGAGGTTAGGAAGAAAATGGAAAGTAATTGTCAGTAGGTACACAGTTTTGTTTTAGCGTAATGAAAATGTTCTAAAATTGATTATGTTCTAAAACTGAACACTCTAAACGAATGAATCGAATGGTATGTGAATAAACCTTTTATTTAAACAAATGCACGAATGAAGTATAGAGCCTGATGGTATAATATGTAACACTGCTAAAGAAGCCTATTAGTAAGTCAAACATTAAGTGAATATACTTAGCCAGATCACAATTCCAATAAGAAAAAACTAAAAAAAGATTGACAATCAAAAGTTCTCTTAAATGAGTTATCAAGTACTTACCGTTTAAGGAAAGACCACCACTCTTTCTAGCTTTTTTTTTTAACTCATAGACCAGCTCATCACGTAAAAATTAATATTTTTTTTCCTTTAATTTCTGCTCTTCTTTTATCACTGAAACAACGGGCTAGGAGGCTAATGGTCTGAGCAGTACTCTAGGGCTGCTGCTATATTTGGTTGGGGATCAAAGAAGTCTAGGATCTGGACCTCAGACTTCCAAGTTCAAAAATCTGATTTTATGTCACTTAAGAGCAAGAATTAGGCTCTTGGGAAAAACCAACTCATTAATCAAATTCATATGAGACTAGCTAACAAATCAAAATGTCAATTTATTCACTTGTAATAGACGCACAGCCTTTGTAATAACTGAATGACTAGGATTTTAGAGACCCTTATCTAGGGGTGCATTTTTTGCTGTCAAAATTAGAATGCTTTGTAAGTGTGATTTTAAACAGGAGTTTAGGAGATCTGGAGATGAATATCACCGTTCAACTATATATGGCTTTATTAATTATCCCTTCTCTACTACAAAGCTCCCCTTCCTAGAAAACATGGATATTTATATGTTTCCCTTTCAAAACTGCTAAACAAGAATTATTTGATTGCTTTCCTTAACAAGTAAGTTTGGGTGACCAAAAATAAAGATTTACTTTTTTGGTAAATTTCCCGCCAGTCTTTTCTTCTGTTTTTAAATACAGTTCAACTTCTATTGTTTATACTCTTTGTGGCTTGCTTTTCTCATTTAACATTTTAAGAAATTTTCTATCTTACAACATATTAAAAATATTTTAACTTGAGTCATAATATCCCTTTGAGTGGAATATATTTATCTCTTCTCCTTCTGTGAGACATTTATATTGTTCCAACTTCTTGATACTATAAGTAATTAAGTATTAAAAATAATACTTAAAATTTTTTTGAGGCTTAGACCCTTTTTTTTTTTAAATGGACTGTTTCCTTGGGACAGTTCCCAGAAGTGTACCTACTAGGTCAAACAGCATGAATGCCTTTAAAGCTCTTGAAATATACCACCAAACTGCTTTCCAAAAAGTCTGTATCAATATGCACTCCTACCAGCAGCATGGAAGCGTGCCTGCTCTAGCACTGCCTCAGCAGTAAACTTAAAGTTGAGTAAGTTAGGAAACAAAAAGCCAATCAATGCTTTCTAATTTGACACAGATGCAGAGATGTTTTTGGCTTTGCCTACAGGTGCTCCTACATTCCTGTTCCAGAGAATCTGGCTATTTAGGCACCTGAAATTTTTCCAAGTGATGCCATCTATACCAACTCTCACTTTACTTAGTTTCTACAGCATAGAACCTACCTCAACCAGTCACCCAGTATTCTGCACTTCTGACCCTCATGACAGCAGATCTTTTCTAGACTTCTAACAGTCAGTCCCACTGTGATTTTATCTGTTATACCATTACCCTTTATTTGAACACAGTGTTCGTTAACATAGCATATTAAAACTACCCAGACTGCACACTTTGGCTGTTGATGACTGCTTCAACTGGCTGTTTCCAAATGACAAAGGGAGATTCTGCAATCTGATCAGTAAGCTATTATTAGATCAAAATTCATTCAAAATGATTACTAGGTATATATTGTTGTTGGGTGGTTTAGTAGCTAAGTCATGTCTGACTCTTTTTGCGATCCCATGGACTGCAGTCAGCCAGGTTCTTCGGTCCATGAGATTTATCTACTGGACAGAAGTATTGAGAGGAACCTATCACTTAATTCAACAAATATTTTTGGAGCACCTACTCTGTACTGTTCTTCATGCTGGGGGTACACAGGGAAGGAAAAGTCCCTGCTCCCATGAACGTACACTCTCAGACTATAACTGATTTGCTTTGGAATAGCTTTTATTTTTAGCACATTTTCCCCGAAGTTGATGTGGGGCTAGTAAAACATTTGTAAACAGGAAAATGGCATGACTGCTTCTCATTTTCAGAAAGATATCTCTGTCAGCACTGCAAATATTTGGCAAAGCAAGGTTAAAAATTGAGAAATAATTATGAGAATTTATGTTGAAAGGGTGATGAACTTTTAAAGCAAAACACTGGCAGATAAAATAAATACAGGCACTTGTGTGTGCATGTGTTGAGCAAAAGCTGTATAAAGGGGATCTGGCCATCAGTTTCTCACTTCTCCTGAACCAGGGTGCTATGAGGATGCTCCAGCCACCTGAGTCCTGCGAAGCTGAGTAGCACTGAGAATCCTTCCTGCCTGATGCACTCCTCACATGCGCCAGGTTAGTGGGACTGGGAGACTCGCTACACATGACCAAGATGAGGATGAAAGTTAAGTACAGGGCAGGCAACACAGGCCAGGAGCAGAGCAGGGTAGTGCTCAGATGGAGCCCACTACCAGAGAAAGACAGGAGACACAAAGTTGGTGCCAGCAATTAAATTAAATGTGGAAACTGAAATCAGAATCTCCCTACCCAAATTCCAAACCCACTGAACTAAAAATAATGAACATTAAATAACAGCAACAAAAATGGCTAGCAGTAACCAGAAAGGAATCGGGTAAAACGTTATGTCACATATTTTAAAAAGTACTAGCCAAGAAAGAAGGGATTATTACATACCTCCTACTCTGTCCTCAACCCCCAAAAGTGATACTGGTGAATCCAAAAAATTGCAAGAATTTCCACTAACAGGCCTAGATTTGGAGAGAAACACAAATTTCTGACTGGAATGTGACAGACACGGAGGCTGGAAAGTGACAGGGAAATGACTAACTGGGAGCCACCTCATTGATGCTAAGCCTTTCAGATCCCCCCCAGAGTTGGAAGACTAGTACAAAGTCCCCTATGGGGACAGGACATACTTTTTACAGGGTTGAGGAATTCCAGGATGGAGCAATTAAGCCTCAGAAGAGAAGAAAGAGCTCACGTGTCTTTAAATAAGTAATTCATTCACCTTGTTCAAAACTTTTAAAGTATAAAAAGATACACAGAGAAAAGCCTCCCTCCCAAATCCATCCTACCACCACTCAGGTGCCCTTCCTACAGGCAACCAGTTAATGCTTTGTCTATCACTCCAGAGATACAGTTTAGGTAATCAATAGCAAATATGTGAGTCAATGTGTAAAGATACATTTATACACACTCTTCCAATGGTTTCTACAATGGCAGTCTTTACATATATATACACTATCATGTGTAAAATACAGCTAGTGGGAAGCTGCTGTATAGCGCATGGAGCTTAGCTAGGTGCTCTGTGATGACCTAGATAGGAAGGATGGGGTAGGGTGGAAGCAGGCTCAAGACGGAGGGAATATATGTAAATATATGGCTTACTCATGATGTGGTACAGCAGAAANATTCAAAATGATTACTAGGTATATATTGTTGTTGGGTGGTTTAGTAGCTAAGTCATGTCTGACTCTTTTTGCGATCCCATGGACTGCAGTCAGCCAGGTTCTTCGGTCCATGAGATTTATCTACTGGACAGAAGTATTGAGAGGAACCTATCACTTAATTCAACAAATATTTTTGGAGCACCTACTCTGTACTGTTCTTCATGCTGGGGGTACACAGGGAAGGAAAAGTCCCTGCTCCCATGAACGTACACTCTCAGACTATAACTGATTTGCTTTGGAATAGCTTTTATTTTTAGCACATTTTCCCCGAAGTTGATGTGGGGCTAGTAAAACATTTGTAAACAGGAAAATGGCATGACTGCTTCTCATTTTCAGAAAGATATCTCTGTCAGCACTGCAAATATTTGGCAAAGCAAGGTTAAAAATTGAGAAATAATTATGAGAATTTATGTTGAAAGGGTGATGAACTTTTAAAGCAAAACACTGGCAGATAAAATAAATACAGGCACTTGTGTGTGCATGTGTTGAGCAAAAGCTGTATAAAGGGGATCTGGCCATCAGTTTCTCACTTCTCCTGAACCAGGGTGCTATGAGGATGCTCCAGCCACCTGAGTCCTGCGAAGCTGAGTAGCACTGAGAATCCTTCCTGCCTGATGCACTCCTCACATGCGCCAGGTTAGTGGGACTGGGAGACTCGCTACACATGACCAAGATGAGGATGAAAGTTAAGTACAGGGCAGGCAACACAGGCCAGGAGCAGAGCAGGGTAGTGCTCAGATGGAGCCCACTACCAGAGAAAGACAGGAGACACAAAGTTGGTGCCAGCAATTAAATTAAATGTGGAAACTGAAATCAGAATCTCCCTACCCAAATTCCAAACCCACTGAACTAAAAATAATGAACATTAAATAACAGCAACAAAAATGGCTAGCAGTAACCAGAAAGGAATCGGGTAAAACGTTATGTCACATATTTTAAAAAGTACTAGCCAAGAAAGAAGGGATTATTACATACCTCCTACTCTGTCCTCAACCCCCAAAAGTGATACTGGTGAATCCAAAAAATTGCAAGAATTTCCACTAACAGGCCTAGATTTGGAGAGAAACACAAATTTCTGACTGGAATGTGACAGACACGGAGGCTGGAAAGTGACAGGGAAATGACTAACTGGGAGCCACCTCATTGATGCTAAGCCTTTCAGATCCCCCCCAGAGTTGGAAGACTAGTACAAAGTCCCCTATGGGGACAGGACATACTTTTTACAGGGTTGAGGAATTCCAGGATGGAGCAATTAAGCCTCAGAAGAGAAGAAAGAGCTCACGTGTCTTTAAATAAGTAATTCATTCACCTTGTTCAAAACTTTTAAAGTATAAAAAGATACACAGAGAAAAGCCTCCCTCCCAAATCCATCCTACCACCACTCAGGTGCCCTTCCTACAGGCAACCAGTTAATGCTTTGTCTATCACTCCAGAGATACAGTTTAGGTAATCAATAGCAAATATGTGAGTCAATGTGTAAAGATACATTTATACACACTCTTCCAATGGTTTCTACAATGGCAGTCTTTACATATATATACACTATCATGTGTAAAATACAGCTAGTGGGAAGCTGCTGTATAGCGCATGGAGCTTAGCTAGGTGCTCTGTGATGACCTAGATAGGAAGGATGGGGTAGGGTGGAAGCAGGCTCAAGACGGAGGGAATATATGTAAATATATGGCTTACTCATGATGTGGTACAGCAGAAACTAACAAAACATTGTAAAACAATTATATTCCAATGAACAAATAAGAAAAAAAATCCTGAAGACCTTTCTATATCAATACATGCATACAGTTTTAATTATTAAAGCTTTATGTTTTAATATCCATATACTCTCAAGCCCGACTCCCATATCCTCAGCGTGTAGAAAAACACAAATCAGGAAAACTTCCATCCTTGAACTGTAGCTCAGAGGGAAAAACAACTGAATCTTAAATATTGTGGAAATGCAGTCAGGGCGGATTCAGTAACGTTTACATCAGAGCAAAGAAAATGGCTGGACAGAGCTGCTCACAAGACAAAAGGCACAGCAATCACATGAACATAATGCAAGTAAAATAAAGCATGCATTGTTCGCAGGAGGAGAAGTCAGACAGATTTGAAGCACAATACGGATCTGAGGCACCACTGCTGGCTATGAAGATGGAGAGGCCATGTGCAAACACTGGAGAGCACCATCCAATTGCTAGGAGCAACCTAAGGACAATAACCAGAAAGGAAATTGGATCTTAGCATTGTAACCACAAGGAACTGAAATCTGCCAACAAGCTTAGAAGCAGATTTTTCCCTAGAGTCTCTAGATAAGAATCCAGCCCAGCTGATACCTTGATTTTGGCTTTGTGAAATACTAAGCAGAAAACACTCTGGTGGTTCAGATGATAAAGAATCTGCATGTAATGCAAGAGACCCAGGTTTGATCCCCGGGTTGGGAAGATTCTCTGGAGAAGGAAATGGCAACCTACTCTAGTATTCTTGCCTGGAGAGAGGAGCCTAGCAGGTGAGTCCATGGGGTCACAAAACATTGAACATGACTAAACGACTAACACTTCCACTTCCAAACCGAAAACACACCTGAGCCCAACTTCTGACCTAAGAGCTAATAAACAGGTGCTAATTTAAGCCAAAAAAATTAAATTAAAAAAATAAAGCAAGCATTGAATGTAGGAGAAAAGTCAAAGATGTAAGCAATTGGAAGGAAGACGATAATTACAGAAGATACAGACAATCCAACACAAGAATAATTGCTATCCTCTAAGTAGAGAAACCAACAATAGAACAGAAAACGTATTTAAGGGTATAGTCCAAGAAACGAAAGAACTGCATTTGTACTGAAAGAACAGTGAACAAGTAAAACCAAGAACTTTTTTGCTTATAAAAATAATACCTACGGGATCCAAGGAGAAAAAAAAAACAAGTCACCTACAAAGTGACAAGAAAATAAGCCTGGCTTCAGATTTCTCCACAGCAACAGTCAATGGCAATAAACGATGAAGCAACACTATTAATATAAAGGTCTGAGGAAAACAAAGTATGTTCAAGAATGTGACACCCAGCCAAGATGTCATTGGCAAAAGGTAGACACCACTAAATATTTAAGAATTTGTCACACAATGCCTATGTGACTGACCCTGAGAAACACACAGTGTCAGAAATTCAGGCAAACTAGACATAAATCAAAATAAAGAACTCAGGAGTAGGAGCAGAAAAGTCACGGTAAAGGGGTCCACTGTAGGCAATGAATCCATTCACATATGACATTAAAACTAAACAATTATGGTAATTACGGTCACAGAACAGAGGGTGCGGCGCTGTGCTAAGTCGCTCAGTCGTGTCCGATTCTGTGTGATCCCATGGACTGTAGCCCGCCAGGCTCCTCTGTCCATGGGATTCTCCAGGCAAGAATATTGGAGTGGGTTCCCATGTCCTTCTCCAGGGGATCTTCCCAACCCAGGGATTGAACCCGGGTCTCCCGCATTGTAGGGAGACGCTTTACCGTCTGAGCCACCAGAGGGAAGTCCTAATATTAAATTAGTAACAATTTTAAAACGGGAGTCAGGGAAGAACTGATCGAAGGACAAATAACAATACTAATTCTCTTAACAGAATTAAGAAATACTGCCTAAAATATAGCTAAATATAATTTTAATCTAAATTTTTCATAATCTTTTTATTAAACTTTAAGGGACCTTTTGCTAAATAATGTTTTTCTCATGCTTAAAGGTTTTACAATGTATTTATTTTTTTACAAACCCAATAATTTCACTGAAAAATAGCATGTATAGCATGAGCTGTACAACTTGATTCTTCTATTCATTAACTTTTTCTTTCTTTGTATTAACATATATGTAAAGAGAATGCTTCCTGAATGATGCTTATCTAATATTAGTCAGGATTAGCACTATTGGTAGAATCTAGAATCATTTTTAAACTTTATGTACTTTTACACATTACTTAAACTCCTTATAAAAAATAAGAGTTAAAATTTTTAAATTAATAAAATCATCATTCTTAATAAGAAACTAAACATTTGAAATCAGCAAAAGATAATTCTGAAATTGAATTAATTCCAATCTTAAACAGAAATTTTCTTAAATATTTTCTCTTAGAGTACAAGCTAATCTTAGGGAAACAGAAAATATTTCTGACCAAAATGAAGGGAAAGGTGGGAGTATGAAATTCAAGGAAGATGTCTGGCTTTCTTTGTTTTTGTTTTTTAAAGGACTGACAGGCAGTTTTCTTTCCTTTTTTTCCTGGGATATAGAAAACTGACCATTCCTCTTGGGGTTACAGCACCTGACCCCCCAGAAAGCAATTTTCAATATACTTAACATAAGCACACTTACTTTATTGAGCCTCTGACAAAAGAAATTTGTTTCTTACACTGAAATCAATAGCAAAATTATGGTATTCATACGATAAGCTCTGGATTTGAGACTGGCATTTCAAAAAGATACACTAAACTGTACGATGGCATTACATTTTGTGTTAAAAGGATAATGTTACTAAATGCTTATTTTTTCACAAAACAGAAATGACTGTAAAATCAAGTACAAGAATACTTCATGTGTCCAGCATTGGGAAGGACTATGTAGTTAGAAATAAATCTTTTCCCTTTACGCAACAAAATTTTAAATACAGAGGTGCTTCTCAAACTGGAGCATGTATATATAAAAGATGTGTATCAGGATCCAATCCATCAACATACTACAAGCAATCAAGTATGAACTCAACCCAAAGTAAATAAGACAGAAAAATAACTTCATGTAGGCAATTCTGCAGAGAAGGCAATGGCAACCTACTCCAAGACTCTTGCCTGGAAAATCCCATGGACGGAGGAGCCTGGTAGGCTGCAGTCCATGGGGTCTCGAAGAGTCGGACACAACTGAGCGAATTCACTTTCACTTTTCACTTTCATACATTGGAGAAGGAAATGGCAAGCCACTCCAGTGTTCTTGCCTGGAGAATCCCAGGGATGGGGGAGCCTGGTGGGCTGCTGTCTGTCGCACAAAGTCGGACACGACTGAAGCGATTTAGCAGCTGCTGCTGCTAAGCAGGCAACTCTACTCAGGATTTCACAGTGTGAACAGAGTGAATGGTGGTCTCAGGTCTCCTGGCCATGTTGATTGTGATTTTACAGTCAAAGATAATGAAATAGTCATCCAATGAGGCCCTGAGCACTGAAAAATTGATGCTTTCAAATTGCGGTGCTGGAGAAGACTCGAGAGTCACTTGAACAGCAAGGACATCAAAGCAGTCAATCCTAAAGGAAATCAACACTGAATATTCACTGGAAGGGTTGATGTTGAAGCTCTAATACTTCAGCCACCTGATGCAAAGACCCAACTCATTGGAAAAGACCCTGAAGCTGGGAAAGATTGGGGGCAGGAGGAGAAGGGTGCAACAGAGGATGAGATGGTTGGATGGCATCATCGACTTAATGGACATGTCTTTGAGCAAACTCTCGGAGATAGTGAAGGACAGGGAAACCTGGCTGCAGTCCATGGGGGTGGCAAAGAGTCAGACAGACCTAGCGACTGAACAACAATGAGGCCCCAAATGCGAGCCAACTGCTTTATGTGGAAGAGTAAACACTTTCAACACTGGAGGAAAAAGGGCCTGTGCTGGACTCACTGAGAATCAATAGTAAGTTATATTGTATTATATGGACAATTTAAGGTATTTTTCATTGAAATTTTACCTCTGCATAACCAATTCTACTTTAGGAGACAAAGCCACAGGGTATACATATAATGTATCTTCATGATTCATTAACTTTTCCCTGAAATTTTAAGGGGAAATCCATTTTTACATTAAAACATAAAGAAGGGAACTTCAAAAGTGTTTGATATTTATGGTGAGTTATTTGGTCTTTACTCTCAAACCTCTTAGGGTGGAATTACACTTCTCACAGGTATTAGGCAAACTTGTGAAAAGCTGGAAAAGGACTATGATATATAACAAAGATATAAGGTAGGAAGTTGAGCCTACAGAAGATAGGAGGAGGAAAAATGACCTGAAACAATAGGAGAAATTAATACCTAAACAGATATGGAGAAGGCTTGTGCACTTGCTTGGGGCAGAACCCAAACTTGGCTTAGAGCTCCTTTAGGATGGATATAATGAGAGAAAACATTCCATGTATAATTCAGTGTACATGAAAAGATTGGAACCAACAGGCCCAGTTTTTTGAGCCATGTACTTACATGTTAAATGGCTTTGACTAACAGTAGTGATTTCAAGTTTACTGGATGTCCTTTACATGCCTTTACTGTTTCCTCTGTTTCAGATGGCCAGTGGTCAGAGTGTCTGCCACTAATTAAGAGTCTCCACTTAATTGAGGTTCTTACATGTAAAAAGTAACAATAAGTTGGCTTTAAGAGAAGCCTTAGAGGTCTTAGAGACCTCTAAAGGAAATGAGCTCCTGAATGCTTTATCAAATATCCATTTGTTGGATTCCCTGGTGGCTCAGACGGTAAAGTGTCTGCCTGCAATGCAGGAGACCTGGGTTTGATCCCTGGGTCGGGAAGGAAGAAGAAGGAGAAGGAAATGGCAACCCACTCCAGTACTCTTGCCTAGAAAATTCTATGGATGGAGGAGCCTGGTGGGCTACAGTTCATGGGGTCACAAAGAGTCGAACATGACTGAGTGATTTCACTTTGTTTACCTTTAGGGTCTCTATTTTTTAACAAAGTTACTGGAAGTCTGATCTCTGAATGAGAGCAAAATATAAACATGAAAAAAAATAACACATTTCCAACCATTCTGAGGATAACACAAAAGGGTGACACATTTTGCAAAAAGATGAAAACATAGAAGTATTAGAAGCCATTCTCAAAGAGGACACAAAAAGTCAATTGTAAGTCATGGAAACTTACTCAAACATCTGTATTATAGTCAGTATTTTTATCGTAAATTGCCATCTGATTAGGTTTGGTTGGTCACTGCAGGTGTTTTAGATCAAACTGTTAACTGTAGCTTTGAAATGGGGATAGTTCATATATTTTTCCCTAGCAAAGCTACATAAATTTCTCTTCAAAAAAAAAAAAGAACTTATTACTATCTGTATTTTTAAACTTACTAAGTGTTGTCTCAATATACTTCTGAAAATTCTATTATGTAAAGCTTTTTCAAAAGGCTGAACCCAATCTGTCATTTACTGGAAATAAGGCAAGATCTAACAAGTTTGAGAGTAAAATCAATTCCTTACTACTTGAAAAAACCAACAACCAAAGGATCTCACTTAAGCAAACCAAAAAATACACTTCTACCAAACCATGTTCTCAGAGTTCTACCAAACCCTGTGGGTAGGGAAGCTATCAGTTCAGTTCAGTTCAGTCGCTCAGTCATGTCCGACTCTTTGCAACCCCATGAATCACAGCACGCCAGGCCTCCCTGTCCATCACCAGCTCCTGGAATTCACTCAGACTCACGTCCATCAAGTCAGTGATGCCATCCAGCCATCTCCTCCTCTGTCGTCCCCTTCTCCTGAAGTTTAATTTCACTAGAAAGTTGTCAAAGAAGGCTTCCTTGGGAAAGATTCTCTATTTAAAAGAGCAAGTAGCCACAAGGGTTATTTAAATACGGTGATCTTTAGCTAAGAAAATCTTGGCTGTCATAGCTGAAGAGGATCTAAGAGATCAAGTTCAATTCAGTACATGACAGATGAAGAAAGTGAGGTCTGAAGAAGTAAAGTGAGTGCCAAGCTTACATGATAACCGAATACAACAAATTAATATTTATGTTTAAAATTTGGTGATTATTCTCAAAGAAAGTTAATTATTGGTCAACATATAACAGAATTAAAGTATTTTCAACCAATATGACAAAAGGTTAACATTCAAAGCATATAAAGAAATAATTGTTTCTGTCTTTTAAAAAAATCAAGACCCTAATGGGCAAATAAAACAAACAGCATAAGTAAATAATTCACATAATATTATAAGAACATAATAAACAAACATACGGAAGCATACATAATCTCATAATTAGCAAAAAAGTAATAAACAGGAGTGGGATTCCCTAGTGGCTCAGTGGTAAAGAATCTGCCTGCCAATGTAGAGAGGCAGGTTCTATCCCTGGGTCCAGAAGATCCCTTAGAGAAGGAAACGGCAGCCCACTCCAGTATTCCTGCCTGGGAAATCCCACGGACAGAGAAGCCTGGTGGGATGCAGCCCATGAGGGTGTAAAAGAGTCAGACACGACTGACCGACTGAACAGTAATGATAAACAAGAGTAGTTTACGATTTTATATGATTATCTTAGTGAATATTAAAAATAATCCTTTGCAATTCAATTTGGCAATATTTTTAAGAGTTAAATGAATCTTTATACTCTGGATTAGTAATTATATGTGAAAATATACACAAAGGCATAGTATGAAGACTAAAAAAATTCACATATCACACATTGGTTGAAAAAATTAATATTTAAAAATGGGAACAACCTGAACATTTTACACTGGGAGGCATAATAGTACATCTAATTCAGTAAGATAGTTTGTCATTAAAAAAATACCAGTGAATACGAGATAAACCTGAAACATCTTGTCATATCAGAAAGCAACGACACTAAAAAGACAACTGAGGTTCCATCATAAAGGACTTGGAAGACAATCGGAAGATATTCCCACTGGCCAAAGGTGGCCATTTGGGGCACTAAAAAGAAGAGATACAACATACTGAAAAACACCAAATACGCTAAAATTCATGAGGTCACAATGATAAGAAGCAAAGACCTTCACTGTCCCTTTGACATGCCCCAATCTGTGTTGTTTAGAGGAAGGGGTGAGAGAGAGAGAGTGTGTGTGTGTGTGTGTGTGGAAGGGGTGAGAGTGTGTGTGTGTGTGCGTGTGCGCGTGGTGTGTGTATCTGAGTATGTCTATTAGTATCAGTGCCTGCCTGGGTCAGGTAAATGACATCTCCAGTTCTATATGGGAGGACGACGGTACGTAAAGCAACATGAAACCTAGCCCTCGCTTTAACTTACAAACAAATGTTAACTATTCTCAGAACTGGGTTTTTCCCCCTCAACGTTGAAACTGCTTTTTCCTTTTGGATTTAATGAAATATTGCTAGTTGAAGCCAGTGTGACATGTTAAGAGAGCTGTGAGGCTGATGAGAAACATTGCTGCCTGGTTTAAAGCCAAATCCCAAACCATTTTAAAGAATAAAAAATATTGTATATAGGAAAAAAAATCCAACAAATCTGTACTGGTTTTCTATAAACGATTCTGGGAAATCAACACATTATTCTGAAAACTGGTAAATAAAGGGAAAGAATCAAGCCTGAAAAAAAGAACATATATATATATCCTGTTACATCACAAGAAACTAAGGTAAGTGGGAAAGGAACTGGGTTAGTGGAGAACCACGGTGGAATAGGGGCTCACTTATCACTATATACCCTTTAGTNGGTGGAGAGGAGCTACCCCATGCCTGAGGTCAGGGAGGAGGCTGAGAGGAGCTATCCCACATCTAAGGAGCAGCAGCTACATGGGCCAGGAGGACCAAGAGGAGCTACTCCAGGTTCAAGGTCAGGAGGGGCAACCTCCTCCAAGGTAAGGAGCAGCGGCTGTACTTTGCTGGAGCAGCTGTGAAGAGATACCCCATGTCCAAGGTAAGAGAAACCCTAGTAAGACAGTAGGTGTTGCAAGAGGGCATCAGAGGGNGGCGCAGGAGGACCAAGAGGAGCTACTCCAGGTTCAAGGTCAGGAGGGGCAACCTCCTCCAAGGTAAGGAGCAGCGGCTGTACTTTGCTGGAGCAGCTGTGAAGAGATACCCCATGTCCAAGGTAAGAGAAACCCTAGTAAGACAGTAGGTGTTGCAAGAGGGCATCAGAGGGCAGACACACTGAAACCATAATCACAGAAAACTAGCCAATCTGATCACACGGACCACAGCCTTGTCTAACTCAATGAAACTAAGCCATGCCATGTGGGGCCACCCAAGATGGACAGGTCATGGTGGAGAGGTCTGATAGAATGTGGTCCACTGGAAAAGGGAATGGCAAACCACTTCAGTATTCCTGCTTTGAGAACCCCATGAACAGTATGAAAAGGCAAAATGATAGGATACTGAAAGGAACTCCCCAGGTCGGTGAGTGCCCGCTATGCTACTGGAGATCAGTGGAGATATAACTCCAGAAAGAATGAAGGGATGGAGCCAAAGCAAAAACAATACCCAGTCGTAGATGTGACTGGTGATAGAAGCAAGGTCGGATGCTGTAAAGAGCAATATTGCATAGGAACCTGGAATGTTAGGGCATGAATTAAGACAAATTGGAAGTGGTCAAACATATATTTGCAACTACATGTAATATATAATTTCATAATTATATGTAATCATAAATTAATATTTTGACTATCTGCTCATTCCCTGCAAAGAGTAACCCCATTTTAATCACTGCAGAAAGGGAGAACAACATATCCCCAATGTCCCTTCAAAAGTTACCCTACTTATTTATTAAAAAATTAAACTATATTAAACATACATGTAGAAAGATTATTCCTGCCTTAAGCTGTCACATACTCTTTACTTTTTCTCTTTTCTTGTAAGTCAATAAAGAAATAATATATCCAGCTCCAAAAATCTATCATAAGAACAAGCTGTCTATTTGATTCCTAACAGTCTATTCAAGGTGCTAATCTGTCATTATTTATAGACTCCTGATTCCTTTCTGAGTAGCTGTCATTAACAGAATAACTTAGGAGTTCAAAACACTCTTTATTCAACTCAACTGCCTCCTGGAATTGTTAGCTGTGCATCTCAAGGTTACAACTGTGAGAAAAGCTAAAGATGAACCAGATCTCAAGAAGGCTGTGAAAAAGAGCCACCATCACACACACCAATATTAGTTGATGCTCACTGATTGACATTCCTTTAAAGTCCTCATTCCTAATCATTCAGGTCTCTTTTATCAGATTTAAGCCTTTCTGGGGGTGTTTCTTACACCAGTGTTTTAAACTGTGGCTTTCAAAGACACTCCAGAGCTGTTATTTGGAAACCTACGTATGCCCAGGAGACAAACACTAGTGTTCCTCGTAGAAGGGAAGGGAGAAATCGGTAAGCTGGCTTCTAGTCTCGAAAGATTTGATACTTTGCCCACACTATTCTCCCCTGCCTCAGGCTTAAAAATGGTACTCTGGCTGCAAGCTGTCTCATCCTAACTCAAATTTTCTCCAGGAAGAACAGCAGAGGCATGATCATAGCTGGGCAATGAGGGCTGAGGAGAGTCTGAAAACAGGTAATGCAGAAGGAACAAATGGGGAAGAAAGTGGAAAAAGAGAAATGAAGAAAATGAGCAAGAAGGGGAGGAAGAAGAGAAGGAGCAGGGAGATTTAAGAGTAAGACACGAGCGCACAGAGACAATAAAAATATGGAAAGACAGAAAAAATTTTCCTTCAAGGAAAAGAGCGAGAGTGAGACTAAGAGCAAGAGAGCAAGAGGCTGCAGGGGATGGGATAAATGGTGTAAAGGGCAAAGCAGCAGGGGGTCACCTCTTGTTGTTCAGTCGCTCGATCATGTTCGGCTCTTTGCAACCCAATGGACTGCAGCGTGCCAGGCTTCCCTGTCCTTCACTACCTCTCGAAGTTTGCTCATATCCATTGAGTCAACGATGACATCCAACCACCTCATCCTCTGTCACCCCTGCTCCTCATGCCCTCGGTCTTTCCCAGCATCAGGGTCTTTTCCGGTGAGGTGGCTCTTGGCTCAGGTGGCCAAAATATTAGAGCTTCAGCTTCAGCATCAGTGCTCCCAATGAATATTCAGAGTTGATTTCCTTTAGGATTGACTGGTTTGAGCTTTGATTAGGCATCTAGCAGAAACTGGGAATCTCACTAACAGATCCAGAGAACAGGAGAAAAAGTAGATCTGAGATAAAATGACGAGTTAAGCTTTATACATGTTGAGTTTGTGGTGTGCACAGAATAACCAAGTGGTAATTATCAACTGAGCAGCTGGGTTGGAAATGTTAGAAGATGGGTCTGGCCCAGAAAAGAATAAAGTGAAAGTGAAGTCACTCAGCCATGTGCGACTCTTTGCGACCCGTGGACTGTAACNCTTTATACATGTTGAGTTTGTGGTGTGCACAGAATAACCAAGTGGTAATTATCAACTGAGCAGCTGGGTTGGAAATGTTAGAAGATGGGTCTGGCCCAGAAAAGAATAAAGTGAAAGTGAAGTCACTCAGCCGTGTCCGACTCTTTGCGACCCGTGGACTGTAACCCACCAAGCTCCTCCATCCATGGGATTCTCCAGGCAAGAATACTGGAGTGGGTTGCCATTTCCTTCTCTAGGGGATCTTCTCAACCCAGGGATCGAACCCAGGTCTCCCGCATTGCAGGCAGACACTTTAACCTCTGAGCCACCAGGGAAGCCCCAGAAGAGAATAGGTGGGAGCCAATGAAGCTATGGGGAAGGTATGATGAGGTCAAGGAGGGAAACTGCCCCAGGCAAGAAGGCTAAGAACCAAAGCACAAGGAATACCAATATCTGAGGGACAGAGGGAGAAAAGAGAGCACATGAACGAATCTAAGGACCGGGTCCGTGACCCAGGGCACAGGAAGTGAGCTAGGACAGAGAATGGGCATATCAAAGAGCGAACAGCCCCACTTTCAGGAGCAGAAAGAGAGGTGCTGTCCTTAGGCAGAGTGAGGTTTCCATTAAGGTAAGGAAGCTGAGGAATTATTCTGTGAAGACAGAGGTGAGTTTGCCTCCAATAAGAAAGGGCTCCGAGAAGCACTGTCACCTCTCTTGTGCTCCCATACGCCTCTGAACCCTGTCTCAGGAATAAGACAGGGTCTGTTGATATTTGTACTCTCGGTGCTTTAGTCAGGGCAATGCCTGTCACCCAGCAGAGACTCAATAAATGCTGGGAGGTTTTCTGAAGGGCAATGGGAAATAAAAGCCTTGAAACATGATGTTATCTTTGACTTATTTCTATAAATTTATCCATAGAGAATAGTCACAGTTGTGTATAGATTTAGCTACAGATGCAGTTATTTGCATATTTTAAATATTCAACAAACAGAGCACTGATTTAAAAATCACAATATGTCTATATAATGAATTCTATACATCCTCCAAATTATCTATATGGACCATCAGCAACAAATAAAACTATATGAAATTACACCCTCAGCACAACTAAAAGTCACATGTAGATGACTACAGACTCGAATCACATGTAAGTAGAAGTATAAACACCAAATTCCAGCAGAGGCATGTCTTGAGCTTCCAGTGCAAATTTTTATGGAAAGTGAGCTTGGAAAAATGGCATGTTAGCAAAGAGAGAGGAATAGAAGGCTTAAATTTGAGCTAAAAACTCCCCCAGGAAGAGGCAGTCCACCCTAACTATAAAAACACTGAGAAAAACACCTTGTCAACTGGAACACTGATGACAGAAGGGAATTAGTTGTGTGCGGGGTTCGAGTGGCAACCCCAAAAGGCATTACTTCTGGGCAAGAAATGGGTAAACAAGGAAAGGAGAGATGCCTTCTGGTGAGTGGACAGTGAAGGAGCGAAGAGACAGGAGGAAATCTGTACTCCTGTAACACAAATGCGAGCTCAAAACAGTTGACAGGCATACGATTAATTCTTCTTCCTACTTACCTCCTCAAACAAAAAGCCATCCTCTGAAGAGACTACACTTCATTATGTTTACAGATAAAAGTGTTCTCAAGCTAATAATCTTGCTAAACATTTTATTTATTTATTTAGGCTGTGCAGGCTCTTCATTACTGCTCGTGTTTTTCTGCAGCTGCAGCGAGCAGAAGCTCCTCTCGAGTTGTGCAGCCGCTTCTCACTGCTGTGGCTTCCCTTGCTGCTGAGGACAGGCTCTAGGATGTGGGGCTTCAGTAGCTGCAGTGCGAGGGCTCAGTAGCTGTGCTTCCCGGGCTCTAGAGCACAGGCTCAGTCACTGTAGCACACGAGCTTAGCTGCTCTGCGGCATGTGGAATCTTCCCAGACCAGGGATCGAACCTTTGTCTCCTACATTGGCAGGCGGATTCTTTACTACTGAGCCACCAGGAATGCCCTCAAGCTAGTAATCTTATAAACCAAACTTCCAACACTATCCACAAAATGAATATATGAAAGCAATTTACAACTACACGAAACTACTATCAGAAGAAAAAAAAAGATCAAATATTTTAGCTACTGAAAATGCACTCCAAAAAAAAAAAAAAAAAATCACAAAGGAAACTTTAATATAACACTCCAAACTAAATGCCTTTAAATAAGCACTGGAGAATATGAAAAATTATTTTTAATCAGAAGTTCAAAAACTAAGAACGGAAATGGGCCAAAGCAGGCAGAAGTGAAACAAAAGTTGAACCCAGGACAGAAATGGAAGAGAAAGATAAAATGATACATGAACAAAAGTCCACTTCAATTTCCAGGTGATCAAAGCAGAATAGATTCAAATGAAAAGTAAACAAAGGCACTGAAGAAAAGGAAGCAAAACAACCAAGAGAACAAAAATGAAGTTAAATAAAGTGAAAGGGATAAGAGACAAGGTGGCTGAAAAGGGGAGGCAAACAAAACCTAACAGACATGTATCTGGAGTCCCTGAAAAAGAAAAACAGAAGAATGAAACAGAACTAAAAATTTTAAAGGCAATTCAGGGAAACTTTTCAGGAATAAAAGAATGCCTGAATTACATACCAAAAGAGGCTACTGGGTACCTGGGAAATTGCCCTGCAACAGTCAACTTGAAGGTATACTATAGTAAAACTATTAGACTTTAAATACCAAAAAAAAAAAAAAGGAGAAAAGATTAAAATCATATCAAGGGTCTTTTCTAACCACAATGATATCAAGTTAGAACCAATAACAGGAATAAAACTGGCAAATTAGAAATCAAAATGTAAATTTTAAAAAATACCTTGAAACTAATGAAAATGAAAGCACAGCATACCAAAACTTATGGGATACAGCAAAGGTAGTTCTAAGAGGGAAGGGTTAGCAACAGTGCTTCCATTAAGGAAGATCTTAAACAACCTAACTTTATACCTCAAAGAACTAGGAAAAGAAGAACAAACTAAAACCAAAGTTAGCAGAAGGAAAGAAATAATAAATATCAAAGCAAATAGATCAAAGATCAAATAGAGACTAGAAAAACAGTAGAAAAGTTGAATGAAACTAAGAGTTGGGTTTTTTTAAGATAAAATTGACTAATCTTTAGCTAAACTATGAAAAAAAAGAAAGAACACTCAAAATTATAAATGTATACCACAGAAATACAAAGGATCATAAAAGACTACTACAAACACTTATATGCCAACAACTAGACATCCTAGAAGAAATGGATAAGTTCCTAGAAATACAAGGTATCAAGACTTAAGAAGAAATAGAGAATCTGAGCAAACAAATAATGAGTAAGGAGACTGAAATCAGTAATCAAACACCTCCCAACGAGAAAAGCCCAAGACCTGACAGCTCTGCTAGTGAATTTACCAAACATTTAAAAAAGAATTAATATGAGTCTTTCCCAAACTCTTCCAAAACACTGAAAAAGGAGCAAATAGTTCGAAACAGGCCAATATTTCTGATGAACACAGATGCAAAAATGATACTACTACTATTATACTATCAATAAATACTAGTAAACCAAATTCAAAAGCACATTAAAAGGATCATACATGGTCAAGCGGGATTTATACCTAGAAAGTAAAAATGGTTCAATATACGCAAATCAATGAAGGTGATACAGCATATTAACAAAATGAGAGACAAAAATCATATGGTCATCATCTCACCCGATGCAAAAAAGCATCTGAAAAAATTCAAAACCTTTTCATGACAAAAACTCAACATATTAGGTACAGAAGGAATGTATCTAAACATAATAAAGGTCATATATGACAAACCAACAGCTAACATCATATTCCATGGTGAAAAGTTGACAGTTTTTCCTCTAAGATAAGGAACAAAGATGCCAGCATTCACCATTTCTATTCAATATAGTACTGGAAGTCCTAGCCAGAGCAATTATGTAAGAAAAAGAAACAAAAGGCATCTAAATCAGAAAGGAAAAGGAAAACTGTTTTTGTTTGCAATCACATGATCTTATATATAGAAAACTCTAAACTTCACCAAAACAAAACTGCTTAGTGAAGCTGTAAGACACAAAACCAACATAGAAAAATCAGTTAATAATAATTAACTGATTACTATTAATAGTTCATTAATTAATAATGAACTATACCAAAAAGAGATTAAAAAATCATTCCATTAATGGTAGCATCAAAACATATATAAGTACTTCAAAATAAATTTAACCAAAGGGGTACAAGATTTGTACACTAAAAATTATAAAACATTGATAAAAGAAACTGAAGACACAAATAAATGGAAAGATATCCTGCATTCATGGATTGTAAGAATTAACATTGTTAAAATGTCCATACTACCCAAAGTGATCTATAGATTCAAGGCAATTCCTTGCAGTATTTTAATGGCATTTTTTACAGAAACTGAAAACAAAAATCTTAAAATTCATATGGAACCACAAAAGACCCTGAAAAGCTGACACAATCTTGAGCCAACCACCCAACTCCAAACAAACAAACAAACAAAAAAACAAACAAAATACAATGTTGGAGGCAGCACATACCTGGATTTCAAAATATACCATAAAACTCTGGTAACCAAAACTATATGATACTGGCATTAAAAGAAACATATAGGCCAATGGAGCAGAAGAGAGAGCCCAGAAATAAATCCACCCATTTACGGTCAACAGATCCACACATTTATGGTCAACAAAAAGTTGCCAACAACACATACTGGGGAAAGCACAGTCTCTCTAATGACAGTGCTGAGAAAACTGTATATTCACATGTAGGAGAATAAAACTGGACCCTCATCT
Source organism: Neotragus moschatus (assembly GCA_006410615.1). Classification (NCBI taxonomy): domain Eukaryota; kingdom Metazoa; phylum Chordata; class Mammalia; order Artiodactyla; family Bovidae; genus Neotragus; species Neotragus moschatus. The sequence continues at coordinate 344,175 of SJYA01000375.1, forward strand.
CAGGCCATGTAAAACATCAACTCAAGGCAGATCAAAGACAATAGAATATAAGATCTGAAACTGTAAAGCCACTGTAAGAAAACACAGGGAGAGCTTTCCTGGTGATTCAGTGGTTAAGAATCCGCCTTCCAACGCAAGGAATATCAGTTTGATCCCTGGTCTGGGAAGATCCCGTAAGCGATGGAGCAATGAAGTCTGTGTGCCACAACTACAGAGCCCATGCACTGCAACTACTGAAGCCCACACGCCTGGAGCTTGTGCTCCACAGCAAGAAAGGCCACCGCAATGAGAAGCCTGCCACAATAGTCAAGAGTGTCCCCATCTGCTGCAACTAGAGAAAGCCCACACGAACAACAAAGACCCAAGCAACTGAAAAACAAAAAATTAAGTCAATCAACCAATAAAAATCAAAAAAAGAAAACACAGGGGAAAAGCTTCTTGACATTGGTCTGCGGGATTATTTTTTGGCTATAACCCCCAAAGTATAGGCAGCAAAATAAAAAAAGACAAATGGGACGGCATCAAATTAAAAAGTTTCTGCACAGCAAAAGAAATGATGAACAGAATGAAAAGACAACTTGCCAACAGAAGAAAATGTCTGCAAATAATACATTTGATAAGGAGCTAATGTCCAAAATATATAGAGAACTCAATTCAATAGCAAGAAAACAAACACCAAAACAGAAAATGGACAAAGGACCTGGATAGGTATTTCTCAAAAGAAGGCATAGAAATAGCCAATAGGTATAGGAAGAAAGCTAACCACTAATCACTGGGGAAATGCAAATCAAAACCACAATGAGACACCACCTCATACCTATTAGAATAGCTATTAAATAGCTATTATAAAAAAGCCAAAACATTACAAGTGCTGGCAAGGATGTGAAGAAAACAGAACTCTTACACTGTTGATAGGAATATCAACTGGTATAGCCATTAGAGAAAATAGTATGGAGGTTCCTCAAAAAATTTTAAATAGAATAACTATATGATCTAGTGAAGCCACTTCTGGATATGCATCCAAAGGATATGAAGTCAGTATCTTGAGGAGATGTCTGCACTTCCTTGTTCATTGCAGAAACATTCACAACAGCTAAGATATTTAATCCATCTAAGTGTTCATCGACCGATAAATGAACAGAGAGAATGTGATACACACCCATTTATTATCCAGCCTTAAAAAAGGAAGTTGCTATTTGGACAACCTAGGTAACCCAGAAGGATACTAAGCTAAGTGAAATAAGCCAGGCAAGAAAGAAATACTCCATGATCTCACTCACAGGTGGAATCTAAGAGACGTCAAACTCATAGAAGCAAAGAACAAAATGGTGGTTGTTGAGAGCTGTGGGATGGGAGAAAAGGGGAGATGCTGTTCAAAGAATACAAAGATTCAGCTGTGCAGGATGAGTAAGTTCTGGAGAACTAATGTACAGTATGGCAACTAGTTAATACCAGTATACTGTGTATCTGAAATCTGCTAAGAGAATAATCTTACATGTTCTCACTACCAAAAAAAGAATAACTGTGAGGTAGCAGATACATTAATTAGCATGAATGTGGCAATCATTTAACAATGTATATACATATTAAAACCATACTGTGTACTATAAATACACATATTTTTTAATATCTCAATAAAGGTGGAAACAAAATCCTTATGGTTTTCAGATAAAAAGACAAAATATCTTAAAAGGGCAAGATATCAGACTTCCCAGGAGAAACAAATAAGCAAGGCAATAATGGAGAAGCGTTTTTAAGAAATTCAAGGGAAGAAGGGTAAACTAGGGATTTTATATCAAACATATTATTAGACCTTTAAATATCAAGGTTATAAAAAGTCTTAAACATGTATGAACTAGGGAAACACTGTGCCCANTTGTTGTCCGCCAACGCCGTTCATCCCGCCACTCCCCTGGACCCCCGCGGAGGCTGGACCCCCCCCCGCAGGACACCGGTCAATGAACCGTCAGAGCAGAGTGTGACATAGATGCTAGTCCTTGGAGTGCATCCCATTAGAGAAGCTCCGAGGGGTGGCCATCTGACTGTGGGCCTCCTGAACCTAAGTCTATGCCTATTTACCTCTCTCCTCCCACTACCCATCAGCGTCTTGGCCCATCTGAGAGGCATTCAATCAAGTTCCTGGTGTGAATGAATAAATATACTTGCCCAAAATCTTATTTCTAGGAGTAGAAATTTTATAAAGAGGCCTGAGAATATATTATAAGAGACATGCAAGAGATTTGGTTATTAAAATAGTTAAATTATAATTAAAATACTAAAACATGAAAACTACACATCTAAGAGCTTTACACAGAGGCAGCTGAAGGTTAAGAGAGTAGAAAAACCAGGGGGCATGGGGCCGAGTCATGTGGAGAGGCCTGAAGTGGTTCCAGAACTCTGTCTGGCTGAATATATTCCCCAATCTGCAAATTTAAGCATTTAAGAAGGGACACATTTTTCATCTCAAAACTATAGATAAAGGACTAAAAAGGGAACGTACCAAAGACTATACACTAGCTGAAACCCAATCACCATAAAATAAAGTCAGGCAAGTGGCCTCTGGCTCAGACTGGCCAGGTCCCAAGTGAGGCTGTACCATTTAGTGACCATGTGACCTGGTCCAGGTCCCTTAACCTCTCTGGAGAAGCTCAGACCATCTGAAAATAAATGAGTCTCCAAGCTCCTTTCAGATCTCTTGCTTAAAGGTGCTAAAGCAGCCTTTCTTAACCTTCTGAATCACATACTCACTGAGAATCTATGAAAGCTATGAATGCTACCTACCTTCCCAAATAAACATAGATACATTCATACAAAATTCTGCAAATCATTTCAGAAATTCCTGACTGCAGACCTCCTTCTAGTGAGAAAATAACTGAGGTGCAATTCTTTATAAAGAAGATATTTGTCTTCTTTAAAAGTCAATGGAGTCCAGGTATATCAGAGTGATCCCTTTAGAGCCCACAGTGGAGAGCTTGCTCGGTCTCCACCTGAACTGTAGGTCTCCTCATCTCTGAATTCCCCAGAGCCCCCAATACAATAAGTACCCATTTCATTTATCAGTTATGTTGATCAGGGCCTTAATGGTTTGAGTGCACAGTTTTGGAGTTTTCAGACCTTTGCTGGTTCTCAATGAGTTATCAACTTCGAATCCTCCCTTGGACTAAGAAATCCAAATATACAGACAGCAACCACCATGGGCTTACTCCGCAGGGTCTATCAACTTTCCAAAACTGATTTCTGCTGAGAGGAGTCTAGCCACCCGAGATTAGAAGCTTTGCCTCAATTCTACAGCAGAATTTGATAATCCTCCCCATTCTCCCAAAAGGAAACACACAGCATCTGCTTTTAGTAAAAAATCCTTCACATTTATATAACCCTTTGTACTTTCTGATCCCTCTCACATACATTAAATATTCATCTATGAGGTAGACAATATACACAGTACTCCATTTTAAAAGATAAGGAAGAGAATATAACATTTAAGTAATTAGAGAGGGCTTTCAACAAAGTCTAGCACTCCAAGTCACATGGTTATAAATATGTTAGTGTTTCTCTATTTATCCTTTATTCAGAAGGTAGGAGAAACCTTTTTAAAATGACACAGAAAAATAGGCATGGCATTTAATAAAGTATCCCATGAACATCTAAATAGTACCTATGATTTTAGAAGCCAAGAGCCTAAGCAATTTTGTGAATAATGATTCAAGTTTAGTTTTTTTGATGTTCAGTAAGAATTTAATCAGCCTATCATTTATGACTTAAAAAAAAAAAGCAGAATTCACAATATGTAAGTAGCAGGTGGGGGGATTCTATACTTACCTATTGCACAATGTAAAATCTGGAGAGAAAAAAGGGGGGAAAGAGAATTAGTAAAGATCAATAATATTATAGTAATAGCTTTATTTCATACAAATTAGCCTTCACTCAGAATAGAGCAGTGTCTGCCAGCAGTATTGAATTTTAAAAATGAACATTCCATTTTTAAACTTCACTACAGGGTATTTAACAAAATGCAAATTCTTATTCAGTTTTCTGTTCATTTTTACTTTATTTATCTGTGGAGGATTTGCTAGGGAGTACATCTCAACCTATAGCTTAGCAGATGTCAATGACTTCTTTTGTAAGACATAAACTAGTAAGAGCAGTGGTGTGCAAGTCCCCTGAGCCACACTGTACAGAACTGTCACAGACTGTGGAACACAGGATCAGAAGACACCTTTCTTGCCTGGCAGGCCCTTCAGCGCAGACATTCATTCTACAAAGCTCCACCCTTGGGCCCCATCTAATCTCTAACCCCAGATTTCTTTGAACTCCTGCCCCACATTCCTTTGGACATCTAAAGCTAGACTGCCGTGCTTCAACAGGCAGCTGACCCTCTCTTTCTTTCATACCTACCTGCCTCTTGACCACCAACCTCCTACTCTCAATTCAACTGCTCTTTCCCTCACCCTCAAATCAAGCAAGTTGCCAAGTCCTGCCAATGCTTCTGGCACATCTTCCCCAGTTTTTTATTTCCAGTGCATAGATGAGACTGCTATCTCCTCTCTACCTCAATGGCCATCTAACCAGCCAATTAGGTTTTTCCAAATCCCCTTCTAATTCATCCTATATCTAGCACCTTAACCTGGGTGGTAGTACTAAAGTAATTTGAAGCCATCTACAAGATTGATTTAATGACCAAAGTTTTTCTGGACAATAAGCCTAACAACTATTGCAGCGCATTTTAGAATTTACATTTCTGTAGCTGTCATTGTGTGGTCTGGAACTATAATAACCCTGGGAGATGGGCAGGACACATACCTCTATTTCCAGATGAAAAAACAAAGACTTAGAAAAGTTGTCCAACTTAAATAAGGTAGTAAGTGATATTCAGGATCAAGAACCTAGATTTTATTTCTAGTCTACTGCATTTTCTATGATTTCACTGTACATTAGTTATAGCTGAAAAAACTATAACTCGACAAGACTTAGCTTTATCTACAACATGCCTAGTAAGACTCTGTATTTAAGTCTACTATTCTGCTAAGTCTTTTTTGAAGAGTGGGGCAGAGGGTGGCTTGGATTAAAAAAAAAAATCAAGCTGCACAAATTTGTTGATAACTGATAAGAGAACAAAAGAATTACTAGACTTCAAATCTTACATTTTTCAAAAGAAAACACTACTAAAGGATCTCAAATGCATGAATATTACAAGATAAGCTGAACCTCCTGTTGCAAGATCAAGGAAAACTAAGCTATGTACTGATTAAAATGAAATGGAATCAAAGATGACCAACGAGCATCCTTTGAGACAAGACAGATGATAGTGCCTAGACAGAAAACCTACTCTATTCATGTATGTGGCAAGACATCCGGGCTGATGATTCACAACAGGGACACTGCAGAAAAGGACATATAACACTTAAGGCCAATCATATCTTCTTTGTGTGACGGAACAGATCTTAGTCATATGAGACCCAACCTCTCCCTTTTAATCACATATCTTATACTGCCTCCTTTACTATATAATTCAGAGATGGTATAACTTACCTATACAAAAATGAAAATAAACAACATCCTGAGATGTAAATTAGGAATAAGAAGGAAAAAAACCATGTATTTCCACATATAAATGCTTGGGGACACAATGACATAATGAAGCACTCAGATATAGGTATCAACTTATGATGAATACATTTGGATTTAAAAATAAGAGTATCACTTTGGGCAAGAAGAGGAAAATAACAGAGCAGAGGCACAGGCCAGCACTAGAATAGAAACAGTATTAAAACAACAATGAACATAGGGAAAGAATCTTAACTGAAGTTAGAATAATGACTGCAAGTAAATAACAAAGTAGAGGAAATGAAGAAGTAGAAACATTATCACAAATCAAGCTAGGTCTTATTTATTTGTGTGATGTCAAAATAATCCCCTAGATAACGTCCCAGGATAGGGGAGTAAGAAAGTATCATCAAAAACTTATCCTTCTCACTTGAAATCCCATTGAAATCCCAATACCTGTGCCTAGTATGTACAAAGAACTTGGAGACGATCTACTTTGAATGGTAAGACAAGGAAAAGAATATGGATTAGACAAAAAAAAACTAATGAAAATACTGAGATGATGTGATAATGTGGTGTGTAACAGACTGGGAATACTTTTAGGATGAAAGTGATTCAAACAAAGGCAATATAAAATACTATTAGTTATATTAAAGAAATTGAATGAGATTCCTACATTACATGTGTTGCCATTAACCTAAAGTCTGAACAGGAATCTCAAGTCTGTTTCATATTTTCAATCAGTTTCATTGCTTTTGCAGTTATAACACTACTGCACTGAAACCCTTTTCAACTAACTAGGCCAGCTGAAAATGCTATATTGCTTACAGAACAGAATGTGCAGAATAAACAAATTACTCAATTTTGAGATATCTTTATTTCACTTAAGTTCCCTCTTCATTCCAACTGTGGTAGGCAGAATAGTAAAGATGATTCCCTTAAGATTCCTGTTCCTAAGTTATCCAATCAAACACTAAACAAGGTACCACAGGATAGGAATTAAGTCTGAAGTTAATGGACTTTAAGGTACAGAGATTATATGGATAGGCCGGATCCAACCAGGCCAGTCTTTTAAAAGCAGTTTTCTCCAGCTGGTGGTAGAAGAGGAAGTCAAAAATATTCAAAGAACAAGATAGTCAATATATTCCTGTATAGTCCATGGAATTCTCTAGGCCAGAAGCCAGAACACTGGAGTGGGTAGCCTTTCCCTTCTCCAAGGAATCTTTCCAAGCCAGGGATAGAACCCAGGTCTCCTGCATTGCAGGTGGATTCTTTACCAGCTGAGCCACAAGGGAAGCCCAAGAATACTAGAGTGGGTAGCCTATCCCTTCTCCAGTGGATCTTCCTGACCCGGGAATCAAACTGGGGTCTTCTGCATTGCAGGTGGATTCTTTACCAGCTGAGCTACCAGGGAAGCCTATCTCACATGAATGCTCACCAAACTGCATCCGCTGTAAAGGAGACTCTTAACAAGAGTGAACAAAATGATACACACTATTAATATCAATTAGCCTCTTTTCCCAGCCACCCTCGTGCTTCCTCAACAGACTCATGAACAAATTGGCCATGGCAGCAAGAATGGAGGCTCTTAGCAAGGCAGACCTGGTTAACCCTACTGCTGACTGCCTAATCTCCTAATAGCAGAGATCAACATTAAATGCCCTATAAAATACCATTTCCCAGGGGGAGAGCATACACCCTGATGGTAGGTTGATTACACTGGACTTTGTCCATCAAGGAGGAAGCAGATACTTGTACTTATTGGAATAAACACATATTCTAGATATGGTTTGCCTTCTTTGACCACAATGGCTCTGCCAGCCTTACCATCTATAAGTTCACAGAGTGCCTTATCCACCATCACGGCATTCTAACAGTACAGTGTCTGGTCAAAGAACACACTTCACAGCAAAAGGATCCATACATCAATGGGCTCAGGCCCACTGAATCATCTGATCTTACCACACATCTCATCACCGAGAAATGCCTGGCTTAGCTGAAAGGAAGAATGATTTACTGAAGACTAAGTCATAATGCCAACTGGGGGACCTTACCTTGAAAGAATGGGGTTCTGCCTTACAGGATGCTGTCTACACTTTGAATCACAGATGCTGTATTCCTCACAACCAGATTACAAAGTTCCAAGAATCGAGAGGAGGAAGCAGGAGTGGCTACTCTCACTATTACACCGGTTCACTCCCCTGAAGAATTTTTGCTTCCCATTCCGGCAATGCTGAGCTCTACTGGTTTAAAAGATCTTAGTCTCCACAACGTTACTGGCTGTACCAGGTGACAACAATGGTTCTACTGAACTGGAAGATTAGACTGCCCCCTGGCCATTTTGGGCTCCTTATTTATGCTACTGAACCAACAGGCAAAAACCAGGGTTTACTGATGGATGGAATGGTTGATTCTGATTGAGATCATGCTGCCATAGGGAATAGAGGCAAAGTGGACTATGTACAGAAGCCAGATATGAGGCACCTGTTAGCATTTCCAATAGTAAAGGTTAATGAAAAACTTACAGAAACCAGAAAGAGGTAGAACGACTAAGGACTCGGGCTCCTTGGGAATGAAGGTTTGGGTCATTCCACCCTTATTGCTGTAGTAGTACTGTTAGTTGCTAAATCATGTCCAACTCTTTGTGATCCCACAGACCGTAGCCACCAGGCTCCTCTGTCCATGGGATTCTCCAGGCAAGAATACTGGAGTGGACTGCCATTCCCTTCTCCAGAGGATTTTCCCGACCCAGGGGTCGAACCCAGGTCTCCTGAGTTGCAGGCAGACTCTTTACCATTTGAGCTACAGGGAAGACTTGCAATCTGTACCACAGTCTAAAGCTATGCTGCCAATGCAGTAGTCACTAGAGCGTATTTCAGTTTAAATTAAAAGAAAATAGAACTAGAAAGTCATTTTCTCAGTCTCACCCACCCCATGGACTCAACAATAGCTAGTGTATCAGACATATAGCACAGATTTGAAGTATTATCATTGCAAAAGTTCCTCTGGACAATGCCAGTCTAAAGAATTAATTTTATTTATTTATACATCAGTTAGAAACCTTCTGATGGGATTCTTTCAAAGTTCTATTATTTTGGTAAGTGTTTTCAAAATGTCTCCATCTGTAGGAAATTGCATGGTCTCTTATTCAGAGACCTAATGCATTCTCCTGGCTTCATATGAATTTTTTTATTTTTCAAAATCTAAGGTTCCAAGTTGTTTTACTATTACATCTGAAGATTTTCTCTTTTCTGTTAGAAATCACTTATATTCATTTTAAGTTTAAAAATTTAAAAAGCAGGTACTCAGAAGGGAGGAGTTTTTTTCTTGAAAAACAGCTATGTGTAACTCTATACACTGAATAACCACACTGAAAGGAGCTTTCACTTCCAAATAATTTTCTAGAATTTTTCCTGATTATTTTTGAATTATACTTTCCAACCNAATGGACTTTAAGGTACAGAGATTATATGGATAGGCCGGATCCAACCAGGCCAGTCTTTTAAAAGCAGTTTTCTCCAGCTGGTGGTAGAAGAGGAAGTCAAAAATATTCAAAGAACAAGATAGTCAATATATTCCTGTATAGTCCATGGAATTCTCTAGGCCAGAAGCCAGAACACTGGAGTGGGTAGCCTTTCCCTTCTCCAAGGAATCTTTCCAAGCCAGGGATAGAACCCAGGTCTCCTGCATTGCAGGTGGATTCTTTACCAGCTGAGCCACAAGGGAAGCCCAAGAATACTGGAGTGGGTAGCCTATCCCTTCTCCAGTGGATCTTCCTGACCCGGGAATCAAACTGGGGTCTTCTGCATTGCAGGTGGATTCTTTACCAGCTGAGCTACCAGGGAAGCCTATCTCACATGAATGCTCACCAAACTGCATCCGCTGTAAAGGAGACTCTTAACAAGAGTGAACAAAATGATACACACTATTAATATCAATTAGCCTCTTTTCCCAGCCACCCTCGTGCTTCCTCAACAGACTCATGAACAAATTGGCCATGGCAGCAAGAATGGAGGCTCTTAGCAAGGCAGACCTGGTTAACCCTACTGCTGACTGCCTAATCTCCTAATAGCAGAGATCAACATTAAATGCCCTATAAAATACCATTTCCCAGGGGGAGAGCATACACCCTGATGGTAGGTTGATTACACTGGACTTTGTCCATCAAGGAGGAAGCAGATACTTGTACTTATTGGAATAAACACATATTCTAGATATGGTTTGCCTTCTTTGACCACAATGGCTCTGCCAGCCTTACCATCTATAAGTTCACAGAGTGCCTTATCCACCATCACGGCATTCTAACAGTACAGTGTCTGGTCAAAGAACACACTTCACAGCAAAAGGATCCATACATCAATGGGCTCAGGCCCACTGAATCATCTGATCTTACCACACATCTCATCACCGAGAAATGCCTGGCTTAGCTGAAAGGAAGAATGATTTACTGAAGACTAAGTCATAATGCCAACTGGGGGACCTTACCTTGAAAGAATGGGGTTCTGCCTTACAGGATGCTGTCTACACTTTGAATCACAGATGCTGTATTCCTCACAACCAGATTACAAAGTTCCAAGAATCGAGAGGAGGAAGCAGGAGTGGCTACTCTCACTATTACACCGGTTCACTCCCCTGAAGAATTTTTGCTTCCCATTCCGGCAATGCTGAGCTCTACTGGTTTAAAAGATCTTAGTCTCCACAACGTTACTGGCTGTACCAGGTGACAACAATGGTTCTACTGAACTGGAAGATTAGACTGCCCCCTGGCCATTTTGGGCTCCTTATTTATGCTACTGAACCAACAGGCAAAAACCAGGGTTTACTGATGGATGGAATGGTTGATTCTGATTGAGATCATGCTGCCATAGGGAATAGAGGCAAAGTGGACTATGTACAGAAGCCAGATATGAGGCACCTGTTAGCATTTCCAATAGTAAAGGTTAATGAAAAACTTACAGAAACCAGAAAGAGGTAGAACGACTAAGGACTCGGGCTCCTTGGGAATGAAGGTTTGGGTCATTCCACCCTTATTGCTGTAGTAGTACTGTTAGTTGCTAAATCATGTCCAACTCTTTGTGATCCCACAGACCGTAGCCACCAGGCTCCTCTGTCCATGGGATTCTCCAGGCAAGAATACTGGAGTGGACTGCCATTCCCTTCTCCAGAGGATTTTCCCGACCCAGGGGTCGAACCCAGGTCTCCTGAGTTGCAGGCAGACTCTTTACCATTTGAGCTACAGGGAAGACTTGCAATCTGTACCACAGTCTAAAGCTATGCTGCCAATGCAGTAGTCACTAGAGCGTATTTCAGTTTAAATTAAAAGAAAATAGAACTAGAAAGTCATTTTCTCAGTCTCACCCACCCCATGGACTCAACAATAGCTAGTGTATCAGACATATAGCACAGATTTGAAGTATTATCATTGCAAAAGTTCCTCTGGACAATGCCAGTCTAAAGAATTAATTTTATTTATTTATACATCAGTTAGAAACCTTCTGATGGGATTCTTTCAAAGTTCTATTATTTTGGTAAGTGTTTTCAAAATGTCTCCATCTGTAGGAAATTGCATGGTCTCTTATTCAGAGACCTAATGCATTCTCCTGGCTTCATATGAATTTTTTTATTTTTCAAAATCTAAGGTTCCAAGTTGTTTTACTATTACATCTGAAGATTTTCTCTTTTCTGTTAGAAATCACTTATATTCATTTTAAGTTTAAAAATTTAAAAAGCAGGTACTCAGAAGGGAGGAGTTTTTTTCTTGAAAAACAGCTATGTGTAACTCTATACACTGAATAACCACACTGAAAGGAGCTTTCACTTCCAAATAATTTTCTAGAATTTTTCCTGATTATTTTTGAATTATACTTTCCAACCTTTTCTACTTCTGGTAGCCATATATCTTGACAGGTTCGATACTCTCAGTCTCTTTTCTAGATATCCTGGTTCAACTACACTATGAGTCCGTTAAATTCCACTACTTTCCTGTATGGTTTTTCTGTGGTACTAATAATCATTCACGCATCAGCTAGTCCACCAGAGGTCTCTGCTCTGTAATCTATCTTATCTGAGACCATAACCAGGAACTCCTGCCTTTCTTGAATCTTCAGTACATATTACGTACTTTTCTGCACTGCACCCTCCTTCCTGTCCTGAACTGTAACCATTGATATTTTCAGTTCTCTTTATTAAAAAAAAAAAAAAATCAGCATGCTCTTGTTTATAGCCATTACCTGTCTTCTCTGAATACCATATCAATTTGCTTCTATCTGCTTGAGTTGTTAAGCAGTGAGGCCTGTGTGGGTGGACTCCTGTTTCCCACAGTCTCCCTCTTCCCTTCTGATGTTGTGACACTTATTAATTACACCCAAGTTCTAGTCCCCTCTGGTTTTCAGCTTCTGAAGCTAGTCTATCTGGTTTCTTGTCACTCCTGTCTGTGTCAGGTCGCTCCACTACGACTTGCTCTGCTTGCTCTTCAGAAGACTCAGGGGTCTGGTTTCTCAAAACAAGGGCTCAGAAAAAAGGTAGTCTAAAATGTGCATATAGCTTCTGTTTCAGAAGTTCCTTTTAAAAATCATTATTGAGAAATCAGCATGTTTCCACAAAGAAGAAAAACATTACAGGTGATGGTTATGTCCCCAGATAAGTTCAGAAAAGCAAACGTAATAGATAATGTGCCTAAAATGTATGACTGTATTAGTAACATCACAGAACCCAATCACCTAATATTTCTGCAGGAAAAAAAAAAATCACTCAGTAGTTGAGGTAAAAAGACAAAAACACAGCAGAGAGACAAGATCAGAGCCCTCTTCCTAAGAATACTACAAGTTCTTAAGAATTTTCTGTATTTTAGAGAAATATCCAAATCAGCTTCCTGTTTCATCAAAAGATCTGAGGAGAGTTGTGAGGCGCGGTCTAAGAGTTAGAGCAGAATACAGAGATGGGACTTAGAAAATAACAAAAGCTGTCTTCTTTCTTTCTCCAGAACCAACCAGTTTGGCCATTTCAGACCCAACCCTAAATCAACTCAAGAGAAAAGATAACAAATGAAACTATTCTTTTTTCTTTCTTTCTTTCTTTTTTTGGTAGATAAGAGGGTTCCAAGCATTAGAGGGATCTGGAAGACAATAAGAAGGAAAAGGGGTGCCTGTGGTCCATTAGACAGTCCAAGATGGACAGTGGCTGGTAAATGATGTATGTGCAGTGATGGACATGTGCTGAAGATGGTCTATTTAGCAAAAACAATGAAAGTCTCTGCAGAGCAGTCCTTAACTTACTGAAATCCTCACTGTCAATCACAGAAGCACATCCAATTACAAGTACTTGAAAGTGTCTTTGTGGTAATTACAGTCTTATATTACCTAAATATATTTAGAAATCCAAATTCTGTTAGAAATAAGTTTAAAGTGCCATAATGTAGGATCAGTCTACCAAGCTCTAATCTTTAACCCAATTCTCAACAGGAAAGATAGAGTCCTTCCCTATCCAGGACTATAATGGACACCTCAGAAAAGAATAAAGTAAAAATAAAATTTATCCATAGGTCATTATAGGTGAATGGTATTTTTAAAAACTGAGATATAATTCACATATCACAAAATTCACTTAAAGTATACTATTCAGTGATTTTCAGTTATGTTTCTAAGGTTGTACAACCATACCACCATTTAATTCAAGAACCATTTTCGTCACCTTAAAAAGAAATCCTGTACCCATAAGTAGTCACAGCCCTTGGCAACCATTAATGTACTTTCTGTCTCTCTGAATTTGCCTATTCTGGATCTTTCATATAAATGGAATCAAACACATAGCTTTCTGTTTCTAGCTTCTTTCACAAAGCATGTTTTCAAGATTCATCCATGTTGTAACAAGTACCAGTAATTCATTCACTTTCTGGTATGGAGAAATCACTTTTTATTTATCTATGAATGGCATTTAAAAAATATACTTTTGTTACCTATGTTAATTAACTCCCAGGATTAGTCCAGATTCAACTCAAGACACACTGTATTTATTCACACACTGATCTCTTGGCCCACAAAGTTATCAGCATTTTACTTTCTATCAGTTTATAAATCATCTCATATCTTATTATCTTCACTATACTGTGTCTCATGACTTTGATATACACTTTCTTGGGCTTGCTGCCTAAAACCACTTTTCTAGAGATTGTCCTTTCCCTCCAACTTCTATATGGTTAATGTGACCCTGCTCTTGTCTATAGGTGACTGGACCAGAAATAAGAACCTAATTTAAGCTGGACAATTAGGCTCTTCACTAGGACTATAGAAATGGAAATAAAATTGCTTTTAATTAGCTGCTCTCTTGATGGCAGAAACTACAATCTCAGGGGTTTTCTGCTACCATAGTCTGCCACAAAGACTAAGAAACCAAAACAAACAAACAAACCAGTCTGCAGGAAGAGAATCAGAGAAAGAGAGCACAGTAATGAGACACAGCAAGAACTCCTGGGTTCCCAATGGTGCTCCAGTCCCTGATTCCAGGCCATTCCTAGGTCCCAGGTGCAGCCCCACCATTGGGTTCCATGGGACATACTCTACATTTATTACAAATTCCCCTTACAGATGAAGTCAGTCAGGAGGTATCTATAATCTCTAGCCAACGGTCCTAACATAATCATCTACTCAATAAAATTTTAATATCTTTATCAGCAAGGGTTCAGTCTGCATGGTACCCGTTACAGTGAGTCAAGCACATACTTATTTAATATCACCTGTGGAATATTTTGGAAAACTATCTATAAAAATTACTCAAGACATTCTTATATGTGTACGTGGGGAAAAAATTAGGATTTCTATTTTATTAAAAAGCTACATTATTGTTTCACAAACTCAATATATCTTGTACATATTTTGCAAAACTTCATTTAATTTCCTCAGAAAGTCTTTCTGTATTACATTACTACATGTCCATTTATAGATGATTAGTAAATGTTTTTAAATTTTTTAAAAAGCAAAGTGTTCTATTTTCCTGAGAAGATTTGAAGTTTCTTGAGAACAAGTAGAGTCTATTTCAAACTCTCATAGAACCTACTAAGGAATAATCATACAGATTATTATTCAGAATATTCTTACAGAGGTACAAGTGAGTGGCTGACCTCCCTGGACTCATTTTTTTCTCCTATAAACAGGGTTTATTATCAAGCACTAATAATTCACAAAAGGACAACTTATCTGTAATTAAACAATACTAAGTACATGTAATTATCATACCATCTAGGTTGGGTAGGCGAGAAAACACTCCCTAATGGACAGCTCAGGAAACGCTGTTCTAGCAAGCCTGACCTCTTCTCCCCAGTTGAGGGGTCCCTTCCCACCACTGCCATCTACAAAGCTAATATACTGCACATTCCAGGGAGTCTTCATTCATTTTACAGAGTACATTTTCCAGAATCAAATCCAGGATTTGTCACCAAATTGGTTTTTACTGGGGATAATAGAGATAAAACCAGAACTCCAAAGTATTTTCTTAAATCCCTATTAAAAATTCTGTAAGAATAAATGGGCTAATCCCTCCCAGGCTAAGATTTGGTTTCTAAGTGGATTTTTGTATCACACTATTTGAGGTCACTACCTTCCCTAAGATATTCTTAAATTTTTAAAATTATACCACTAATATTACCAAGTCTTACAGAGACAGAATCCCCTTTAAATTATTACATTATTCCAATGCAGTATAACTTCTTACTGTGTCAAGCACTGAAGCAGTTTCTAATGGTCTTGATTCCAAATTTGCTTCTCTGTAGCTTTAGAGAACTGTGTGGGCCAAAGGTCCAGGAGACAAGTTCTACTTATTTACTACTGCCTCTTTCCAAAAAATTTCAGCCTCCAAGTTTAAAATATGGCCTAAACTACTTCTACCTAATTATTCTACAAATGAGAAAAAGAGGTAGACAAGAGACAAATGATACACCCAAATTCCCAAAGTTAGTTAGTAAAACTAGTATGCTTAGAATAAGGCACTCAAGCTCCAGCTATAGGCTCTTTACATTATACTATCTACCTTAAATGCACAAGGAAGGACAGTATCGAAATCTCTCTGCTTTCTGAGAGAAAAAACACAAAAACTGTTAACTTTCTGCTTTCAAAAATTAGGGGAGAGGTGGAAGTAACACATTTTATTTCATAGAGATAAATGGTCTTCTCTTAAATAGTCTTCCAAACATCATGACGGGCTTGGCCTACAGGCTACATGAAATGAAACTGAATACCAGATTTGCTCTGCAACCTGAAAAATTTTCACCATAATGAACTATGGCAGCTATTGTGTGTGCCCAAAGCTATCTCATCTTCCTTTTTCCATTAACAAAGTCTACAGTTTCTTGGCCAGAAGGATGTGCCCTAGATCTGACTAATCAAGTATCTCACATCACTGGCAAGAGCAATTGTTCTAAGTAAGGCCAACCAGAATCCTGGTCAAAGAGATAAACCAGACATCAACATTATACATAGCATACTATGAGGCAAGTTTTTAACATTTAAAGCAAATTCAACAGAAACATGGCTACTTCAATATAATTTAGTAGCTTATTTTAATTTTACAATAGAAATCAACAACAAATAACAGGACCCACCTCCAATAAGGCTCCAGTTTGGAAGAATTTCAAAGGCTTTTCAATGGAATAATAAAGGCTATGATAGCTACCCTTAGCCAGGTATGCTCTGACCAGACCAACTGCTATAACGAGCCACCTAAGAAAAAGAGCAATCAGAAAAAAAAAAAAAGGGTTAAGTAGGATTATAATAGAAAGACGTGGCAACGACAGATACTGCCAAAGGTGACCTCAAGAATCTGTCCTGGATTTATGGATTATCACCCTCAAATGCCAAGCTGTATGTAATGCACAGAAATGCTGCACCATCAGCAATATCCTACCAAGAGTGCTTTTTGTAAAAGCACAGTGGCACCTCACCCATCTGGAGCTCGGCTTTTTGGCAACCTTGCCTATTGAGAACAAGGCCAAAANACCTCAAGAATCTGTCCTGGATTTATGGATTATCACCCTCAAATGCCAAGCTGTATGTAATGCACAGAAATGCTGCACCATCAGCAATATCCTACCAAGAGTGCTTTTTGTAAAAGCACAGTGGCACCTCACCCATCTGGAGCTCGGCTTTTTGGCAACCTTGCCTATTGAGAACAAGGCCAAAAGGAAGGGAATAAGCTAAATTGGTCCTTGAGTGGCTATATTAGGTGCCAGAAAGTACAAGACAAAAGAAACTATTACAGGAAAATTTAATGCCCTGTGCAGTTAAAGGGTCTGTAATAATAACAGGGTGAAGATAAGATGTTTTAAACTATTTATTTAAGTATCTTACTGGTACCTTAAAAGCTGTTCTTTTAAAAGACTGCAAATGACATGAATAAATAGCTTTCTTTTTTTTTTTTAAGAATAAAAGGCTTTTAAGCTGAGAGTCCCAAAATCAATCCAGTAAAGAAAGTCAGATCAATACAAACTGCAAAAGGGAAGCATTTAGGCATATGGCTCTGAACACATTTCTGTTCTACTCTCCTCCAAAATAAATTTCTCAGATCTTGTAGCTTTTTATTTGTTAAGTTCCATACTGAAACGTTGTATACTTTTATTAAAGTATGTCTCCCTGAAGGTGCTAACAGATTTATTTATGTGTACAACCTTAACTAGGCAATAGGGAATGTGGTCTGATATTTTTAGAAACTATCACGCAAATACATCAAACAAGAGTTTGTAAAAAAAAAAGAAAAGAAAAGAAAAGAACTTAATTCCTTAATGGTGTTACTAGTTTAGCATCAGTGGTGGTGGTTTAGTTACTAAGTTGTGTCCGACTGGTGATTCCATGGACTGCAGCCTGCCAGGCTCCTCTGCCCACAGCATGCTCCAGGCAAGAATACTGGAGCAGGTAGTCATTTCCTGCTCCAGAGGATCTTCCGGACCCAGGAATCTGGGTCTCCTGCATTGCAGGTAGATTCTTTACCAATTAGTGGCTTTTTTCTAAAAAGCTTACTTTACTCTCACACTCTCAACTTGTCTTCCTGGTTTAAGATACCATTTCTTACCCTACACCCTATTCTCTATGTTAATGGTTTAAAAATACTCTTTTCACCTTCCCCAATGTATCTTAAAAATCTATCTTCAGTACAATGCCCTTACTAAGATGACAAGAATTTTTATATATAAGCACACACATAACACTCTTGAATATTCTTTGAAAATCACTGTGACCATTTATGTGATAAAGTAAGCTCGCATGCAGTATTTCTTCATTAGTCTTTGAGTCAAGAGACATGGGTTCTAGAACCAGAACTACTACTAACAAGTTCTGTGACTTCCAACAAGATAAGCAAGTCACAACTTCTCTGAGCCTAGGTTTCAATGCTATTTCTAACAATAGTCATAAAGCCCCTATGATCTTCTCAAGATATGTTTTGTGCATGTGTGTGTGTGAAAAAAAAAGGTGCTGAAATGCTAACAGATTAGAATTTGTATTTTTAAAAAGGGATGGGGTTATGATTACACAATTTGCTAGTATCAGTATCTTAAAGATACACAAAATTAACTGCCTTCTAGGGAGGAAACCTATGTGAAAGGGAAGATAGGAGGGTAGATTCTCACTGTATGCCCTTGCATACATTTTCAATTTTGCATTTGGTCTTTGTATTATCTAGTTTAAAAATAAATCAAACTAGATGTTCAGTATACAGTTCTTTCAACTTTTCTGTATGTTTGAAAATTTTCAAAATAAAATGTTAGCAAAAAAATTATTTTTACAAATGAATATAATTTAAAAATCTATATACTCGTCTGATCCTGTGATCAAAAATCAGGAGATCAAACAATTGGAGAAACTTGGAGAGCGCCTAACTCAACTCTTCAGTTTTTACAGATGAAAAAACGGAGGTCTAGAGAAATTAAATGATTTATCCAAGGTCACACAGCTAGTCAGTGTCATAACTAGAACTCAAAACTCGCTGTGACAAGGGATGGGCTGAAATAAGCAACAAGAGGGAGTAAAATCTGTTTCGAGGGTCTATTCCCCTCCTCCCCAGTAACTCTGCCTTCCATCTCTAGTCTTTCCCGCTCCAACTCATCCTAGAAAGTCTGCTGCTGCTGCTGCTGCTGCTGCTGAGTCGCTTCAGTCGTGTCCGACTCTTTGCGACCCCATTGACGGCAGCCCACCAGGCTCCCCCGTCCCTGGGATTCTCCAGGCAAGAACACTTGGACTGGGTTGCCATTTCCTTCTCCAATGCATTTAAGTGAAAAGTGAAAGTGAAGCCGCTCAGTCGAGTTCGACTCCAGCGACCCCATGGNCTGGCTATTGATGGGGCTTCAGTGTCCCAGACCCAAGGATCTATCAGGAGAAGGTCAGGGGACAGGTTTTGGGATTGAGGGCTGGCCAGGGGGTTTGGGTGCCATTTGGATGTAAAGAACTGATATGGGATCTAAGAATGGGAGGTTTATGTTGGGAGCGGCTCCGAGAGAAAAATCCACCCATGACAAAGTTCCGGGCTGAGGTGACCCAGCCCAAAGAGGCCAGGCCATCCAGATGCACTCGAGGACCTCGATCAGTGGCATGATCCCTCACTCTATATCGCTTTGCTTCTTGGTAGTGATTGTTCTGATTTTCCTAGTGCAGCCTAGACGTTCAATGAATAGGGCAATGAAATCTTAAACTGCTGCTAAACCGCAGCCGTCATCGAGGCTAACACTGCCCCCAGGGATCTGGCTTAGCATGGAGCCTGGGATGAAGTCCTTTTATAAACATATAACCTTTGGCACATCTTGATTTGACCTTCTTAGACCCACTTGGGTTAGGAGAGGCCCTAATGATTATAGAATAGTTATAAATGCACATGAATGCAATAATAAAATGCACCCTGATGCTCTACGAGTTCCCAGCTGGTATATATATACAGCAGGCTTAGAAGAGCCGGCAGAATTTAAAAGAAATAAGGTAGTAAAAATAAGCTTTTGATCATAAACGGGTCTATAATACTTTCTGGCCAGTAATAACTGCTGAGCTGCTTCTGAATTCCTCATACCTTATCCATGGGGCACTCGAGAGTGCTCTAGTTGTAGAAAATGGATATTTAGATATTAGTTAAGGATAATGTAAGCTACTATTAATAATTAACTTTCTGTGCAAACAGTAATTGTTCTACTGTCATGGGAATTAATGTAAGAAAATCACTAAAACTGCTACTGTATGTAAGAATAGAATGTAGAAGCGAAACTATGGCTACCGCTTGGACGCCTGCTGAAACCTGCAAGCAAGTTGCCTGATATTTGATCTGTGAGACAAAAGCAAGAGAGACAGCAGTGAGACCAGAAAAATGGAAAGGCTGTTTAAGGAGTGTAGAAGAAAACAGGACACTTAAATTGATTATTGTTTCAGCCCAAAAGGGCAAGAAGACTTTGTACCCAAACTGACTTTGTTGGAAATCTCCCCTAAAGAGTCAGGGAAACAGAAAACAAAACAGATTGTTACCTAGTGATAAGAAAGAAGGAAAAATGATGGCCTATTGTTAATAATTGATATTTTAAAAGGTATATAAAGTCTGAAAGAGTGATTAAGAGGAGGATTCATTAAATTCGGCTGTGTCCTTGAGGCCAGTCTCCGCACTTATTCGGCTGTGTCCCTGAGGCCAGTCTCCGTTCTCCGCCAACGCCGTTCATCCTGCCAGGCCCCTGGATCCCCGCGGAGGCTGGACCCCCGCAGGTTTATAGAAGTTTGTAGCTTAGCCAGAAGATCACGTCCAATCAATGCCATTGGGCACTGGGGAACTACTATAAAAAAATGTGTTAGTGTTGTTTTGCCAAAGGAACAAAGGAGAGGAGAGGTTATTTGGGATAAAAAGGGATGCCTGAGACCCCTTTGATGGCTACTTCTGAAGGTTGGAGAGGGCCCTTAAAGGAGGTTAAAAGTGAAAAGGCCACTCCAGTGTCTATTAGAAACTAGACTTTGTGTCCAGCCACTATGCCAATTACCCGAAGCTCTGAGTCCGTCCGTATGGGGCGGACTTGGGGTCTGGAGCTTGGGCTCTATCACTGGAATAACTCAGGCACAATTGGATCATCTCTCACTTCATCCGAGGAACCATAGTCTGGGGTGCCAGGGCCTCCCTGAGTCTGGTTTCTGGCCCATTGTTGTTGGGCCTGGGTGGACCCCAAGATTTGGTGTTTAGTGTCTGAGGACAATCCATTTTCCAGTGGTCCTATTGTTTACAGGTGGAGCAGGGTTTGGTCGGTGGCTAGGAATTTGAGCAGGACTTAGCCCAGTGTCCTATCTGAAGCAGGGGCCTGGAGGTTTAGGTCCCATAAGGGTGGGCCAAGGTTGATGGGCCAAAGGGGTTGAATTTTTTCCTTGGGATAGCTGCAGTGAATAAAGCATATATGACCTTTCTTTCCTTTTTTTCTTTTTTCACTTCTTCCTCCCTATTGTTGAAAACTTTAAAGGCTATTTCTAGGTGATCTTGCTGAGGGGTTTCGGGGCCCTTCTCTAACTGGCGTAATTTTTGGCGAATATCGGGGGCTGACTGGCTTATGAACTAGACATGTAGGTATAGAGGTCTGGAGGGAGTGGAAATATCTAGATTAGTGTATTTTTGGACTGTCTCAGCTGTGAAAGAAAAGGGCAAGATTTTCATCTTTTTCTTGAGTCACGTCCTAATCTTAACATAGTTGACACGAATGTGAGAGCTTTTTAGCATTTCTTCTAGTAAACAGTTGATAATATGATGCAGGTGATCATATGATGGAGGTGATCACATGCTGGAGGTGATCATATGATGCTTGATATGTCCACCGTGGCTCAAGGGACTGTATCATCAGCCACCAGATTAGTCCTAAATCTTGGTTATGGAGATGATTAGCATGAGTCTGGGCTGCCTGCCATATCCGTTCCTTTTCATCAGGGGTTAAAGTGGCATTTAGGATGTAATAAAGATCATTCTAGGTTACAGTATATGCTTGTGTAACGCGGAGGAATTCTGTTCTGTGTCTAGTAGGATTTTCTGAAAAGGATCCCAATTTTTCTTCAGTTTGGCTCATATCGGAAATTGAGAAAGGCACATGAACTCATGTAGGGCCCTCCGGTCCCGCTACCTCTCTAAGAGGAAACATATGTTTGTTTCGGGTCCTGGCTGATGGAGGAGGATGGAAATCACTTGGGGTTTTGGAGTCATCGCTTCCTGTTTTGGAGGAGGAAGGGCTAGAGAATGGGGTCTCGTCTCCAGAAGCTTTCTCTCCAGGGCGGTAGGAAGGAGGCTCATCTGCTGGGTCGAAATTGGGGACTGAGAGTGTAGGGGGCCTTTTAGGGGCTATAGACTTGCATTCTTTTGTAATGGAGAGGAAGAGAGAGCAGGGGAGGATTTGATAGGTAGAACAGTCCTTGCAGAGAGAAGGACAACTTCTAAGGTCCCAGGGGGCTTGAATATAGGGGACCTCCGACCATTTGCCATTCCGTTTGAGGAAGTTAGTGAGATCTGATAAAATATTGAAACCGAAAGTCCTGAACTCAGGCCAGCGGTTTTTGTTATCCAGTTTTTGTTGAGGCCAAATTGAGTGCAAAGTGACTCAAGTTTATGAACCTTGAGATCGATCAAGAGTAGAGGTTTGAGGTTTCGTTTTATGCAGGCCAAGGGAGAGTCCCGTGGGACGGATTGGCTTGATCCCAGAGCAAATGGCTAGCGGCTGTCCAGTCAAGAGAAAAGTTTGTCACCTAATCTTTTGACTGGACAAACAGAGAGAGAGACTCTGAAGGAGGGAGGGGTGTCCCCCAAGTACCGCTCCAGGGGGGTTCCCGGCAAAGACAATAGTCTATGGCGCCCTAGGTTAGGCGAGAATTCGTGGTGGATGGAGGGAGGTCAAATGACAAAAGGCCTCTCTCCTGGAGTTGGTCGGTCTCATGGAAAAGAAAGTGTAGAGAATAGAGGAAGAGAGAGAGAGAGAGGCTAGTATTTCTCGGGTTACGTGGAAAACCACTAAAGCCCTTACACAGGACTTGTACCTCTCACGAAGGCACAGGGCGTCCTCTCGAGGAGGTCTTGAAAGCCCGGACAGGAAAGTGAGCTCAGCAGGCTTCCACGGTCCGAAAAGCTGGCCATGGAGAACAAGAAGGAACCTCAACCTCCCCAGGTTTTGGCACCAAAAAATGTAGGGTTAAGGAGTTAGAGAAGGCAAATGAGAGAGTAATTTCCTAGGCAGGTTGATAAGAAGTCTAGGGGTCCCCAAGGAGAGAGGGATCTGGAATTCTCAAGGAGAAAGAAAGGACAAACTTTTTTTTCCTTCTCTACATTCCTTAGGATTACATAACAACAATGTATTCTGCCTGAGGACAGTCTCTGGATTAAACCTTCTGGCTAAAAACATAAATAAATAAATAAAAATAAATCTTCTGGCTAATTCTGTAAATTATGGGAGTAGACCTGCTCTTTACAAGGATTATATAACAACAATGTACTCTGCCTGAGGACAGTCTCTGGATTAAACCTTCTAGCTAAAAACATAAATAAATAAATAAAAATAAATCTTCTGGCTAATTCTGTAAATTATGGGAGTAGACCTGCTCTTTACAAGGATTATATAACAACAATGTACTCTGCCTGAGGACAGTCTCTGGATTAAACCTTCTAGCTAAAAACATAAATAAATAAATAAAAATAAATCTTCTGGCTAATTCTGTAAATTATGGGAGTAGACCTGCTCTTTACAAGGATTATATAACAACAATGTACTCTGCCTGAGGACAGTCTCTGGATTAAACCTTCTAGCTAAAAACATAAATAAATAAATAAAAATAAATCTTCTGGCTAATTCTGTAAATTATGGGAGTAGACCTGCTCTTTACAAGGATTATATAACAACAATGTATTCTGCCTGAGGACAGTCTCTGGATTAAACCTTCTAGCTAAAAACATAAATAAATAAATAAAGATAAATCTTCTGGCTAATTCTGTAAATTATGGGAGTAGACCGGCTCTTTACAAGGATTATATAACAACAATGTACTCTGCCTGAGGACAGTCTCTGGATTAAACCTTCTGGCTAATTCTGTTATTTTAAAATGTAAATTATGGGAGGTCTGGTGAGGTCTTTACAACCTCCAGACATTCTTTGGATTCATTGGAGAGCATATAACTTTACTGCTAACATGAACAAGCAGATAATCTTTCTGCCTCCTTCTGATGCCTGTGTCAGAAGCTTTCTCTGTCTCCCTTATACTTTAATAAAGCTTTGTTACACAAAAGCTCTGAGCGATCAAGCCTCATCTTTGGCCCCGGATTGAATTCTTCTCCGGGGGCCAAGAATCCTGGCGTCATGATTCAACAACAACAACCTTTCACGAGGTTTGGAAAAATAATGAGACTGGCACTTCACAGGAACAGATCACCTTTAATGAAGTGAGAAGGGGCAGCAGTCAGATTAGTGAGCTGCTGCACTAACCCAAGAAAAGAGCAAGCATATATGTGGAAAGCTACTGTCTTAAGGAGGCCTGTTCTTGTCCAACGTTGTTTGGAGTAATTATCTCTTAAACGACTGGGGCAAGGAATTCTGGAGATGGGCCAGAGGCTGGACCAGCAAGGAGCTGGGCGTAATCAACCTTACTGTCCATTTCCGCCCCCCATCACCTTTGGGTGAGTTCTTTGTTTTGCATAGAATGGTGGGGAAGACCTGGAGGGGAGTTTAAACTCCAGTCTATTTTGAGCCATGTAACTTTCCTTTAGGGTCAGCGAGAAGTATGCCCCTTTTCCTATTTGAATAAAGTTGCCTGAGTGACTTAGGACCCAATGTCATTCCCGAGGGTCTGAAGTATGCCCAAATTCATCTTCCTGCCCGATGCCACACGGCCTCACCTGTCACTGAAGCAGGTCGAGGATAATGCGACTAGGCAGTCGGCTAAGGGTAAGGTGTCGATTGGAGTGAACATCTGTCCACTATAGTATTCTAAGTTAGAGGGATGTTAGCTCATATGGAAAACCTGTCTGAGGAAACCAGGACAGCGTGTGGCAACTGCTTCAACCAGCAGACCCCTCTTTCCGTTCATTGCTTTGTTAAAGGGTTTTTTGGTTTGTGGAAGTCTCTTAACCGTCAATTACCTGATAGCCAAACTCCAATACTGTGGCCATTTGATGTGAAGAGCTGAATCATTTGAAAAGACCCGGATGCTGGGAAAGATTGAGGGCAGGAGGAGAAGGGGATGACAGAGGATGAGATGCTTGAATGGCATCACCGACTCGATGGACATGAGTTTGAGTAGGCTCTGGGATTTGGTGATGGACAAGGAGGCCTGGCGTGCTGCAGTTCATGGGTTTGCAAAGAGTCGGACACGACTGAGCGGCTGAACTGAGCTGAAACATCTCTTTAGAGTAATTACTATACATATGAAAGTGNCTTGAATGGCATCACCGACTCGATGGACATGAGTTTGAGTAGGCTCTGGGATTTGGTGATGGACAAGGAGGCCTGGCGTGCTGCAGTTCATGGGTTTGCAAAGAGTCGGACACGACTGAGCGGCTGAACTGAGCTGAAACATCTCTTTAGAGTAATTACTATACATATGAAAGTGAAAGTTGCTCAGTCATGTCCGACTCTTTGCAACCCCATGGAATGTATAGTCCATGGAATTCTCTAGGCCAGAATACTGGAGTGGGTAGCCTTTCCCTTCTTTAGGGGATCTTCCCAACAGGGATCAAACCCAGGTCTCCCACATTGCAGGTGGATTCTTTACCAACTGAACTATCAGGGAACCCACTGTACATATGGTAGTATACAATACTTCTTTATTCATACCAGCAAACATTTTTTTTATGGAGCATCTGCGAGGTTGCACTGGGGTTCATGGCGCTAAATGAAAGATAAGTACTTGGTCTTTCAGAGGTTATGTAAAAGGACCCAGGTGAAATGACAATGTATTAGTTGCGGGACAGTGTTACCAGTTAAAAGAAGTATTAAGGGAGTCATTACCAGAAGATGAGAATAGATGTTGGGCAGTTATGGTAGGCTGAAAAATGCCCACTCCCCACCCACCAATGATGTCAAGTATCTGAAGGTCACTATATTTGGGGAAGGGGTGTTTACAGATATGATTAAATTAAAAATCTTATGATGAGAAGATAATCTTGGGTTACCCTGGTGGGCCATAAATGCAATCACTTATCCTTACAGAATAGACACAGGGAGAAAAAGAGACTAGCAGGCAGAGAAGGAAGCACTGTGACGACAGAGGCAGAGACTGGAGTGACGAGCCACAAACTGAGAAATGTTGACAGTCACCAGAATCTGAAAGGTGTAAAAATCTCCAGAGGCAGTACAGACTTGCCTTTTTATACCTTATTATCTCCCAGTTTATGATAATCTATTACAGTGGCAACAGAAAGCAAATACAGCCAATATAAACAACAGATCCTGAATGCATGGTATCTGCCTTGAGTATCTTACAGTCTCCTATTGAAAGAATTGCTCCTTCCAAAGAATAATTGAGAATGTTAAACAAGTTAGAGAGATCTAAGTAAACACCCAATTCTGAGAGTCACAAAGCAATATTGTTGTGAAGACAGAGAGGTCAGGAAAAGCTTCTTGAAGATGTGTCTCCAACATAATTATAAAGACAGTAAGGGGGGTGTTACCACAAGGATGAATGTCATTAAAGTGATAGAAGATAAAAGGTAAGAAATGTAATAGAATACAGTCATGTGTCTACAAAAGGATAACCAAGGTGAAGTGAGAAAAATGAGTTTAAATAAATAGTTGAGGCTTGAGTACTAGACTGGGGAATTTAAGAACTAAGACAGGATAATGAATTTTAAATGGCTGTAGTTTGAAAGTATTATCTGTAAAGTAAATCATCTCCCATTTATTAGTTTCTTACTGCCCATGTGACAAGTTACCACAAACTTAGTGGCTTGAAACATCAGGAATTGATTCTCTTAAAGTAGCTTTAAGAGCTTCTCTTCTGTAGCTCAGAAGTCCAAAATGATTCTTTCAGGGACAAAGTCAAGGTGTTGGCAGGGCTGGATCTTCTGAAGGCTCCAGGGGAGAATCCATTCTTTGCCTCTTCCATCTTCTAGGAGCTGGCATTTCTTAACTCACAGGTCCATCTCTGCAATCTCTCCTTCTGTTGTTGGAATGCCTTCGCTAATTTTATTCCACTGCTTTTCTCTTATAGCAACATTTGAGATTACATTAAGCCCAACCAGGTAGTCAGGAATAATCTCCCCATCCCAAGATCCTTAATCACATGGCCAGTCCCCTTTACTGTACAAGTAACAGTCTAGTATTAAAGCACAGACATATCTGGGACAGGGCTATGATTCTGCCTATCACATTCCATTACCAACAGAGACAAACTGAGACTGACAGAGGCAAAACCCCAAAGATCAGAAAAGTTATAAGCATTCTTTGTAAGCCATTGGTGAGTTTGTGGGAAATTATTAAAGAATATCTCTAAAGTGGTGATCAGAAGTGGAGAGAGGACTCTTGTTGGTGGTGGTAAGTTCAGTTCAATTCAGTTCAGTCGCTCAGTCGTGTCCGACTCTTTGCGACCCCATGAATCGCAGCACGCCAGGCCTCCCTGTCCATCACCAACTCCCAGAGTTTACTTAGACTCACGTCCATTGAGTCCGTGGTGCCATCCAGCCATCTCATCCTCTGTCGTCCCCTTCTCCTCCTGCCCCCAATCCCTCCCAGCATCAGAGTCTTTTCCAATGAGTCAACTCTTCACATGAGGTGGCCAAAGTACTGGAGCTTCAGCTTTAGCATCATTCCTTCCAAATAAATCCCAGGGCCAATCTCCTTCAGAATGGACTGGTTGGATCTCCTTGCAGTCCAAGGGATTCTCAAGAGTCTTCTCCAACACCACAATTCAAAAGCATCAATTCTTCAGCGCTCAACCTNCTCTATTAGTCTTTGCCCTGCTTCATTCCGCATTCCAAGGCCAAATTTGCCTGTTACTCCAGGTGTTTCTTGACTTCCTACTTTTGCATTCCAGTCCCCTATAATGAAAAGGACATCTTTTTTGAGTGTTAGTTCTAAAAGATCTTGCAGGTCTTCATAGAATTGTTCAACTTCAGCTTCTTCAGCTTTACTGGTTGGGGCATAGACTTGTATTACCGCGATATTGAATGGTTTGCCTTGGAAACAAACAGAGATCATTAACAATAAATTGAAACTAGAACAGTAATCAGTAAAATTGAAAGCCAGGATTTCTGTGAAGGTAGAATGCTAATACCAGTGCTAGGACCAAC
The DNA here is from genome assembly GCA_006410615.1 of Neotragus moschatus. Lineage (NCBI taxonomy): Eukaryota > Metazoa > Chordata > Mammalia > Artiodactyla > Bovidae > Neotragus > Neotragus moschatus. The sequence goes on from SJYA01000375.1 coordinate 371,958, forward strand.
CGAGAGATTGATAAAGTTGAGTTTTCTAAGGCATTATCCATTTATCGCTATGACTAGTGCATTTTCTTGGCAAAACTCTATTAGTCTTTGCCCTGCTTCATTCCACATTCCAAGGCCAAATTTGCCTATTACTCCAGGTGTTTCTTGGGGCAGGAGGAGAAGGGGACGACCGAGGATGAGATGGCTGGGTGGCATCACTGACTCGATGGGCTTGAGTCTGAGTGAACTCCAGGAGTTGGTGATGGACAGGGAGGCCTGGCGTGCTGCGATTCATGGGGTTGCAAAGAGTCGGACACGACTGAGCGACTGAACTGAACTGATCCATTGATCTCAACATATGAATTTTGAGGGGGGGTCATAGACATTCAGACCATAAAAGTTACCTTCTTTGATAAAAGGAATCTTGCAGATGTGATTAAGTCAGGGATCCTGAGATGAAATCATCTTGGATTATCTGGGTGGGTCCCCTTAATCATAAAAGGGAGGTGGAGGAAGAATCAGAAATCAGTCAGAAGGGTGTGTGACTATGGAAGAAACAGTGAGATGCATCTCTATCTGGCCTTGAAGGTGGAGAAAGGGGGTTCCCAGAATCTGGAAAACAAAATAGATTCTTCCCTTGAGCCTTCAGAAAGGATTGCAGGCCTACCAACATCTTGATTTTACCCCAGTGAATCCTCTATTGGACTGCTGACATATAGAACTATAAGATAATAAATCTGTATTATTTTAAACGACTAAGTTTTTGGTATTGATAATTTGTTACTGCAGTAATTGAAAACTACTACACTGAGTACATCTATATTGATGGCAGCCAAAAAGCGTTCAGTTCAGTTCAGTCGCTCAGTCGTGTCCGACTCTTTGCAACCGCATGAATCGCAGCACGCCAGGCCTCCCTGTCCATCACCAACTCCAGGAGTTACACTCAGACTCATGCCCATCAAGTCAGTGATGCCATCCAGCCATCTCATCCTTGGTCGTCCCCTTCTCCTCCTGCCCCCAATCCCTCCCAGCATCAGAGTCTTTTCCAATGAGTCAACTCTTCGCATGAGGTGGCCAAAGTACCAGAGCTTCAGCTTCAGCATCATTCCTTCCAAAGAAATTCCAGGGCTGATCTCCTTAGAGATAAACTCTTTCATAATGATGAACTGTTTTGTTCACCAGGAAAACAACAATTTTGAACATGTATGTATAATTAATTACATGGCGTCTGTGCTACTGTTCCAATTTTATGTAGACAATTATAAAACATTATTGAATGATGGTAAGGAAGACCTAAATAAATGGAGAGATACTGAGTTCATAGATTGAAAGACTCAGTATGGTAAAGATGGTATTTCTCCCCAGATTAGTTTATAAATTACATGTAGTCTTAATCAAAATTTCACAGTAGTTGTTTGTTTTTATTTTTGTGTAATTTGAGAAGCAGATTGAGATTTTTATATGGAAATTTTTAAAGGTACAAAAATTGCCAAGATATTGGAAGAATTTGCTCTACAAGATATCAACATTTATTGTAAATTACAGTAATTAAGACAGAATAATATTAGCATAAGAATGATAAATAGACTAGTGGATCAGAATGGAGATCCCAGGAACAGATCAACACATATATAGTCAACTTCATGTATGACAGAGAGTAAAGATGGACATTCCATCTTTTGGAATGGACAAGTGGATATTCATATGGGGAAAAAATTTCCCTACCTCACAGTCTACACAAAAATCATTTCTAGAATTAAGATGTGAAAAATCAACATTTAAAGTTTTTAGATTAGTATAGGAGAATTGGTACAAAAGAATATGATCTCAAAGGTAAGGAAAGAATTTTAATACAAGATATAAAAAGCACCAACTTCAAATGAAAAGGTTGCTGCAATTTAACTATATTAAAGGACTTCTGTTCATCAAAAGGTAGCATAAAACAAGCAAAAAAAAAGCAAGGTACAGGGTGGGAAAAGATATTTGTCACATGTATAATTAATAAAGGACTAGTTTCCACAATGTTTGAAAACTTTTTCAAATCTGTAAGAGATAATCGCCATGAAAAGTGGGCGAAAGACTTGAATAGGGACTTTACCAAAGAAAAAACATAAATGATCAATAAGTATGCAAATACAGATCAACTCCTTGCTAATCAGGGAAATGAAAATTATAACCCAGTGAGATACAATTAGCCATCCTTCGGTGGCTAAAATGAACCATTGATGGCACCAGTTTTGGTGAGAGTATAGTGTGATAGAAACTCGCAGACTGCAGGTGGGCGCATTCACATTGGAAAACAGCTTGGCATTATCTAGGAAAGTCAAAGATATACATATCTCATGACTATTTTTTCTAATGCTAGTTTCATGGCCTTAAAGATCCCTAGGATACATATCCATGGGGTCACAAAGAGTCAGACACGACTGAGCAACTTAGTTAATACTAAGTCTGCTTTAACCAGACTGCTTAAATCAGTATTGTTCATTATAGTCCACAATGAATACCACACAACATCAGTCTACAATAGAATAAATAAATAAACTGTGGTGTGTCTTACCATGCTTTTAAACTGTGGTGTTGGAGAAGACTCTTGAGAGTCCCCTGGACTGCAAGGACATCAAACCAGCCAATCCTAAAGGAAATCAAGCCTGAATATTCACTGGAAGGACTGACACTGAAGCTGAAGCTCCAATACTTTGACCATCTGATGCGAAGAGCTGACTCATTAAAAAAGATTCTGATGCTGGGAAAGATTAAAATCAGGAGGAGAAGGGGGTGACAGAGGATGAGATGGTTGAATGTCATCACCGACTCAATGGACATACATTTGAGCAAGCTCTGGGAGATGGTGAGGGACAGGGAAGCCTGGAGTACTGCAGTCCATGGGGTTGCAAAGAGTCGAACACGACTGAGTGACCAAACAACAGCAACAGTATCTTACAATGGGGCACTTCACAGCAATGCAGGGGAACAAATTGCAGCTCCATTCAACTGTAACACAGAGGAATCTCATAAACAATACTGAGTGAAGGAAGTAAGGCATAGAGGAATATAAACAGTATGATTCATTTCTCTAAACTTCAAAATCAGGCTAAATGAAATGATTGCTTAAGGAATTCATGCACAGGTGGTAAAACTATAAAGAAAGCAAAAAAAAAAAAAAAAAAAAAATCAAAAAGT
>SJYA01000375.1:375244-543064 GCA_006410615.1 Neotragus moschatus
AAAGAAAAAAAAAAAAAAAAAAAAATCCCAAAAGTCAGGACAGTGGATACTTACCCTGATAGCGAATAGTGGGGAGGGGCACAAGTATTAGGGAAAGTGGCAGGGGGAGGAGTCCTGGGAGTAATAGAAATACTTTATTTCTTGACCTGGATGGTGGTTACATAAGTTTTCCCTTGGTGATCATTCATTAAAATGTCTTGTTTTGGGTGCTTCTTGCTTATACTTTATATGTTAGATATATTTGTATGCTAAATATATGTAAATAATATATAATAATAATAATAATAAAGAGACATCCTGTTAGGAAATACTGCATGAGGATGATCTTCTAAGGTGCAATTGTAGTTAATCTGGGTTAATAAAGATGTTAAGGCAGGCAAAGACCTGGTAACAGATAGTAGACATATTTTGTACCCGATGATCCTCATCCCTCTGACTACAGATAGGAATGTGTATAGATATGTTAAGACTGTTATCACACATTCGGGACAGTCGATTCTTCTGGTCTCAAGCTGGGCACATGACCCAGGAGCAGTTGATAAGGAGGCACCCCTCTCTATCAATTCTTGTCATCTCCATAGAAAAGGCAACTTCTGTCCAGAAGGGGTTATGTATGAATCGAGACAGTGAAGACCAAAACAGACTAGTTAGAAGAGGGGTGTATTGAATGGACATTGGGCAGCTCACAAAATTGATGGAAAAAACTGAAGAATAAGGTTTAGAACATCAACAGGAGCCAAGGGAAATTAGATATCTAAAAATCAATGCACAGGAAGAATCTGGTCAGTATCCAACAACTTCTGTCATTGGCATAGCTGCCATTGGACATTGAATGCTGCCATTATTGCTTCTTCTATCACCTCTAGAAAGATTCTAAGCTGCCATTTATTTCTGTGTTACTCCAGAGTCAAGGTCTTAGGTAGGAGCATATGGTTCTGGGAAAGGGCTATCTCCCTAGCCTTGAGCTTCTTTATTGGAATTCCCTTCAAATAGAAAGTGTGTTTAGATACTGGGTGACCAAAAATGAAAGATATCCATCATAGGAAATATCAGAAAAAATATATATCTGGCCCCACAGGCAAGAAGAAAGAGTAATATGATTATGATCTGTGAAATCCATTGGGCCATGTTTTAACTGGGAGATGAGACTGTGCGCAGAGTCATAAAGTGAAAGGCAGCCAGACTGAAGCTTCAGTGCACCATTCTCTCTCTTTCCTAGTTTCTCTGCCTGTGATTGTGGATCAGGAAGAGGGGTATAATTCTGATCCTGTACTACTGGACAATCTATCTTCAGTGCAGGAAGGTGGACATCCAAATGTCAGCAATCTTCATGGTTGGTCACACACTCCAAAACATACCCTTATAGGGCTCTCTGGAGTTTCAACATTTATTATTTTTTTATTGACGCATAGTTGATTTACAATGTTAATGCCAATCTCTGCTGTTCAGCAAAGTGACTTAGTTATAGACATACAGACATTCTTCTTATATATATTCTTTTCCATTAGGGCTTATCACAGGATGTTGAATATAGTTCCCTATGCGATACAGTAACACCTTGTTGTTTATCCATCTTGTATGTAATAGTTTACATCTGCTAATCTCAGACTCCCAGTCCTTCCCTCCTTCCCCTTCTCGCTTGGTAACCACAAGTCTGTTCTATATGTCTGTGAGTATGTTTATTTTTTGTAGAGAGGTTCATTTGTGCCATATTTTAGATTCCACATATAAGTGATAGCATACGGTATTTGTCTTTCTCTTTCTGACTTACTTCCCTTAGTATGATAATCTCTAGTTGCACCCATGTTGCTGCAAATGGCATTATTTCATTTTTTATGGCTGAGTAGTCCATTGTATATATGTATCTCATCTTCTTTATCCAGTTATCTGTTGATGGACATTTAGGTCGTTTCCATGGTTGGCCTACTGTGAATAGTGCTACTATGAGCAAAGGGGTGCTATTATCTTTTTGGATTATAGTTTTGTCTGGGCATTTCCCTAGGAGTGGGATTGCTGCATCATATGGTAATCCTATTTTTGGTTTTCTGAGTCGGACACGACTGAGCGACTGAACTGAACTGAACTGAGGAACCTCCACATTGTTTTCCATAGTGGTTATACCAATTTCCATTCCTACCAATGGTGTAGGAGGGCTCTCTTTTCTCTACACATGCTTCAGCATTTGCTATTTGTAGACTTTCTAATGATGGCCATTCTGCCAGTGTAGGATGGTACCTCATTGTACTTTGATTTGCATTTCTATAATAATTAGTGATGTTGGGCATCTTTTCAAATGAAAGACTCTGTGTTAATGGCCACGTGGGCGATAGTGCTGAGGTCATTCCCCACCTTCCTAATCTAGTTTCACTGTCATACAAAAACTTGGAGAAAAGGAGGGGTGAATAAAAGAATTTAAACTCTAAATTCCACTCTAATCTTCCAGTTAGCTAGCCCATAGAATGGCCAATGATATAACCTAACATGAAAAGGTTGTATCACATGATTCTTTTGAGAATTTGAGCTTGAGGAAATTGACACCTGAGCCAATGTGGAGTGAGGATGCCCTCTATGAGAGCCTGTGAGATAATTATTTATAACTTAGTATTTGATGACTTTCTATGATTAGCTTCAGGCAATGGGTCTCCTTGTAAATGGTGAATGAACACACCAATGAAGATCGATAACATTTATGAGCAAATAATGATTAAAATAATGAGGTAGATGCCCTCTTTTTTCTTTAAAAATGATACTGTTGGCAGGAATATAATGACATGGGTTTTCTTAAACTTTGCTACTGAATGTATAGATTGATAGATACACTGTCTGAAAAGCAGCTTGGCAATACATATGAAAACCTTCAAACCACAAATGTCCTTTGACCCAATAATTATACTTCTTGGAATTTATCTTAAGGAATTTAGCTAAACTTTAAAAAAAATTTGTTGAAGTATAGTTGATTTACAATGTTGTGTTAGTTTCTGCTATACAGCAAGGTAAATCAGAAGTGTGTGTGTGTGTGTGTGTGTGTGTGTGTGTGTGTATCCATCCTTTTTTAGGTTCTGTTCCCATATAGAGGACCTTGTTTATCTAATCTATCCTATGTATAATAGTTTGCACCTGCTAATCCCAAACTCCCAATCCTTCCCTTGCCCACTCCCCTTCTCCTTGGCAACCACAAGCCTGTTCTCTGTGTCTGTGAATCTGTTTAGGAATTTAGGATGTGAAAAAGATTTAGTTATAAATGCTCATCACAATGCTATTTATAATATCAAACTGTCGTAAATAAATGTTCACAGTACAGACTGGTTAAATTATGATAGAGGTTTAAAATAGTATACCATCGAGACTTTAAAAACTATTTTGCAGAAATTTACTTTCAAATGATTCAGCAAAACTAGAGGGTGTGTGTGTGTGTGTGTGTGTGTGTGTGAGTGTGACAGAGAGGACAAACATGAGAAACTGAGAAAAGGGCAAATGTGAGATGTGTATAAGAGACAGCATCTTCTTTATCCAGTTATCTGTTGATGGACATTTAGGTCATTTCCATGGTTGGCCTACTGTGAATAGTGCTACTATGAGCAAAGGGGTGCTATTATCTTTTTGGATTATAGTTTTGTCTGGGCATTTCCCTAGGAGTGGGATTGCTGCATCATATGNGACCTTGTTTATCTAATCTATCCTATGTATAATAGTTTGCACCTGCTAATCCCAAACTCCCAATCCTTCCCTTGCCCACTCCCCTTCTCCTTGGCAACCACAAGCCTGTTCTCTGTGTCTGTGAATCTGTTTAGGAATTTAGGATGTGAAAAAGATTTAGTTATAAATGCTCATCACAATGCTATTTATAATATCAAACTGTCGTAAATAAATGTTCACAGTACAGACTGGTTAAATTATGATAGAGGTTTAAAATAGTATACCATCGAGACTTTAAAAACTATTTTGCAGAAATTTACTTTCAAATGATTCAGCAAAACTAGAGGGTGTGTGTGTGTGTGTGTGTGTGTGTGTGTGTGTGACAGAGAGGACAAACATGAGAAACTGAGAAAAGGGCAAATGTGGCAAACGATATGATTGTTAACTCAAACTATAAAAGGTCTGAAATTTTTACTCTGCTTGCAAGCTAACAAGGTAGCCTACCTCCTCCCCACCACACTCGTATATTAATATATAGTTTTCTTTTAGGGCCCATAAGCAGCAAGGGGCCCAGATTTTTGTCCACGGACACCATTACTGCTAGTTTGAGGGGCTTTCCTCCCAAAGGGCAACCTCGAGGCTTTGCTCTCTGTTACCCAGCCCAAGTTCCAGCACCCTGTAATGAGGGAGCTGGCTTCTCCACTCAAGTCTCTCAATGAGGAGATGTTCTCTTCTTTTGAACACCATGGGGGCACACATGAACTGGGGCCTGGACTAGGTAGAAAGAATGTGGGGTTTCCAAGGAAGAGAAGCAGGGCAGAGCTTGATCACTCAGGGTGCACTTTATGACTTAGGGTATGTGTGGGCAGGTTGGTCTGGGTCCAGATGGAGGGGCAGGAAGAAGATGTGTATGTTATATATATATAATGTAAATGTTATTACATTAGAGGAAAACAAAAGAATGGGAAAGACTAGAGATCTCTTCAAGAAAATTAGAGATACCAAGGGAACATTTCATGCAAAGATGGGCTTGATAAAGGACAAAAATGGTATGGATCTAACAGAAGCAGAAGATGTTAAGAAGAGGTGTCAAGAATACACAGAAGAACTGTANAGAGGAGGTTCTGATCCAATGAGTCTGGGGTACAGCAGGCGGCAGCATTTTTAAATGGTCCCTAGGTGAATCTAATATGCAGCCAGGGTTGCGAGCCCCTTCCCTAGAAGTGCATGATGCCAACTTGACCGGGGTTTTCTGAAGACTTCTTCTCCAGGGCAACAAACCCACGAGGCTGCTCACTGTCTCCAGCTTCTGTCTCTCTTTCACAACTCTCCTCCCACCCCACCTCCCTTCTCTGGGCATCTCATTGGAATGGATGTGTCAGGGCGGAGGACAGGAGACTGCTGACCTCCCAGCTGGATCCCCAGGTGCCAGGAGCCAGCACGAGGGGTCCCGCCCATGGCAAAAGTCATGAGGTTAAGGGGCCCGACAGGCAAAGGTGAGTTGGGCCTTAAGGGAGCCTCGCTGGATCTGCTGGTGCATCTGCCCCCAACCAGAATCTGNACTGCTGACCTCCCAGCTGGATCCCCAGGTGCCAGGAGCCAGCACGAGGGGTCCCGCCCATGGCAAAAGTCATGAGGTTAAGGGGCCCGACAGGCAAAGGTGAGTTGGGCCTTAAGGGAGCCTCGCTGGATCTGCTGGTGCATCTGCCCCCAACCAGAATCTGCCTGCCTTACTGCATTGTGCTTTTTGCCTACTCTTCTGACATTATACGGGGGCTATCCCCCACCACCTCTCTCTGAAAAGGAGTTAACTTAGGACTCCAGTTAATAAATCTCCTGGGTGTGACAAGGGTGTTTCAGTCCAAAACCTGTCTGCTGGCAGACTAGCTTGTGTGACAGGATTATCCACATTCTTGCTACTACATATATGATTGTTTACAACCTCTCAACCATAAACAGCACAGAGAGTTTGGAGTATTTTGAAAGTCTTAGTTAGCATAGGGTTTATCTAAAGATAAAAATCATGTTGGTGAAGGGTTTCATTGCTGAGTGAATGATTGCCACCAGGCCTCCATATCCTCAGGCACCTGGGAATTTGTTAATCAATGTAATTGGAATGTAGAAAAAGAAATATAGTAGTTTTGATGTTAGCAATACTAGAATTTTGAGTTAATGAATTTTCTCTTTTGTTATATAGATCACTGTACTCCTCTTTCTTTGTTATAAATCATTGTGTCCTTGCTATGTAAGAATGTAACTTTATCACTATCTGAAGACTAAGTAGATCTTAAGGGGAAACAAGTTTTCTGATCGATTAACCTTTATCAATAGAAAGAAAGGTGGGGCCGTAAAACGTTAATCAGTCTCCAGACCAGAAGATATTGTAAAAGAAATATAAAACCCTTGTAAGAACAAAGATATGCTGAAAACACTGTCTTTAGATAAGGGTCAGAGCAGCTGACCCTGCATGACTCCATTTCTTACATTTATCTCTGTGTATAACTAAAAGTATAAAAGTGGACTTGGAAAATAAAGAAATGGACCAATTCCTGGAAAGACTGGTTTCCCCTGTGTGGTCTTTTCTTGTTCTCTTCTTTTCTGGCTGAATTCCCATCTGGAGCGTGGATACTCGCCAAGCCTACTAATTTTGCTGGGGCTTCTAAGATCTGAACGGGGGGGCACTTTGTGTCCCCACTCCTTCAGGAGACCGGGAAGATGCCTGTGGCCTACATAGGTGGTGCAAACTCCTTGTTTTGGAGTTTTATTGGTTCTCCACGTAAACCAAGTTATTCAGCCTCTTTTCTCCACTAATTTTCCTGCTACGCTATTCTTTCCTAATCTTTCTTTATATTTCTAATTAAATAGTCCTTTCCTAGATGCTGACTCCATTCCCGCTTCGAATTACCTAGATCCACCAGGGCTGGAGCCCGGCAAGTGACCTTGGTTGGCATCAGTGACTTGTTTACATTCCTTTTGAGGTTCCCCTTCATAGGAACATAGTTCCTCAGTTTTTAACCTTTTGGGGCTTCTTCAGAGGAAAACTGACTTGTATTCCTATTGGCTTTCTTCCCTGCAGGAAGTCAGGTTTTAACTTCTGTGCTCTAAGTTACCCATTTGTCTGTTTGCTTTTCATCTTCTAAAATTCTGATTTTTTTTTCTTTCTTCTCCTGTATTTGTCTTTGAGGGGTTTATAACTTTAAAACATTATTCCTTTATTCTCAGTTTAATGGAGTTCTGAAGAGAACAGAGTTACTGATGTCTTCAGGAGTTCATGTTTGGTCTTCTCTCTACTATGGTAACTTCCTATTTTCTGAACCCTTTATCTCTTAGTTTTCCAGAAAACAGGAGCACGTCAAGCTTTCATTTACACAGCCTCTTCTTGGAACTGTCTAGCAGGGCCTTATTTGTTCTGTGGTTAATATAGAGTCAGAAATAAGCCAATGTAAATTAGCTTTTGTAAATATAAATTTATAATTAGCAAACATTTGAGGATTAAATGTTAAATGTGAGTTTAAAGTCTAGCCAATCGTGAGAAATTTCCTCAGAAAATAGGAAATCTGACCATCTCCAAAGGTCAGATAAACTTTTCTCCTTTGACTGTGAAGAGAGTGCTTAGAGACTGGAAGTTAAACTTTCCTGAGAATAGGGCAGTTGTAACATTTCTTAAACTCATAACAACTGTGTTTTGTACAATTGGACGTGCACTTTCAGTTTCAAAGATCCTCTTTTTGGAAGGGTGGAATTGAAATAATTTGTTCCATCTTTCATTAGTGTATAACTCTTCCACATATTTTTGTTTCTACAGAAGTTTTATCAGTTCCTTGAGGGTAGAGGATATTTCTGATACATCTTAGCGTCTCCGAGTGCTAGAAGAATAGAGCTTTTAATAAGTATCAGGTACTGTGCATCAGCTCTTTTAATTTCTATAACAATCTCTGAGGGAGGAACTACTATCACTTTAATTTTATAGATGAGGAAACTGAGGCACAAGCTACAGGGCTCCAGTGAGAAGTACATCGGCAACTGACTCCACTTGCCTGATTAACCTGGTTAGTTAGATCATACCCTAGTATTCTGCAGCATTTGCCTTCAGTGAATAGGTAAGGTGCCTTGTGGCGAGATAGAGCTGGGATGTCTTGGAGCTTACAGAATAGATTGTATAATGGCTTGCTAATAAATGTTTGTTGAATTTGACCAGAGTCTTTCATTCATTGTAACATACCATCTGGAGCAAGATTATGGTGAAGTCCTATAGCTTAACCTGTCTCTTAACTGTTGGAAGCTACTGATGTCTGCTCCAAAGAAGCTAGTAATAAGAAATTGACTCAAATTGACTCATTGAAGAAGGTTAATTTGTAACCTTCTTCTTCCTTAGTTGTCTCCAGCTGGAAGAAATCTAGTCCTAGAGAATCAAATAATATGAAGATTTATCATGTAGTTCTATGTGGTCACTACTGGGGCTATGGTCTCTGGCATGAAGCCCTCCCTGCAGTGTACAAGAATTTGGAACACCAGAAGGCCTATGATCTAAATTTTATACAACCAGCAGTTAGAAATTGACTGTTGTCTCCACATGCTGTAGGTCTCCTGAGTATTTCCAGTTCCAGTGGGAAGGGAGTTATGATCAAAGCCATTGAGGTTGAAAGGATTCTAGCTGTCAGGATGGCCCCTTCTTGTTCCTTTTGGTTCACTGTCAAAGAAATCTTGCCCCAGAGATGCTGTCTCTCTTTTTCTCTGCTGTCTCAGTGATCCTCACTGGAGGCTCCCCTATCCCAGGTAGTTCCAAATTCCAAAAACACCAGAGATTTTTGGCCTAACTGGTTGCTTCATATCACAGGTAATTCAGTAATTGCTCATAAATTTCAGATCTATTTAGATTTCGTGGTGAGAAGCAAAGAATTGGTGCTTCTTAAATGTCTTAAAAAGTGAAAAAAATATGTGAATATAAATAATCAAACATAATAATGTAAATGTTGAAACTGTTATTTGATACAATTGATGAAACTATAGACCATACTCTCCAGACTGATTTCATACCAACTTTTAAGTTTTAATCTCACAATAATTTGAAAAGCAATATGCATAAAGTAAAATGTGGAGTTTCTCTATTCTTCATAGTCCATGTAGAGCAGTACTGCCTAGTGGAAATTTATAGAAAGTTCTAATCTGTGCTGTCCAATAAGGTAGCCAGCCACTAGTCTCATGTAATTATTGAGCACTTAAAATGTGGCTAGTGCAACTGACGAACTGAATTTTAAATTTTATTTAGGTTAATTTAAGTCTGGGATTTCTTTGGAAGGAATGATGCTAAAGCTGAAACTCCAGTACTTTGGCCACCTCATGTGAAGAGTTGACTCATTGGAAAAGACTCTGATGCTGGGAGGGATTGGGGGCAGGAGGAGAAGGGGACGACAGAGGATGAGATGGCTGGATGGCATGCTGACTCGATGGACGTGAGTCTGAGTGAACTCCAGGAGTTGGTGATGGACACAGAGGCCTGGCATGCTGCGATTCATGGGGTTGCAAAGAGTCTGACACGACTGAGTGACTGAACTGAACTGAACTGAAGTTTAAATAGCCACTGGTGAATGGTGGCTACCATATGGGTCAGAACAGATCTAGAATATGGTGATGACCTTATAAAAGGATAGTCTAGGCTATGTTGCAGCCACAAAGAATGCTAATATCTTGGCAATTTATAAGAATGAAGATTTATTTCTTACTTGTGTTATGTACCCATTTGAAGTTGGCTTGGGACCCAGATGGATAAAGTAGCCACCATTTGACACTCATTATGGAGAGTCTTGCACCAGTACTTAAATTCTCTGGACCAGAGGGGATCACCACTGAGCAGGATTAGACACACAGCCCCACCTGGCCAGGGAACAGGAATGTGGTCCTGATCATGTGCTGGGGGCAAATAGCCTCAGTAATGACTGTCATAGATGTTAGCCTCCTTTTCAAAAAACAGAGAAGTTCCCAAGGGGTAAAGGATGTAGTGTTAGCTGTGTTCTCTTGAAATGTGGACAGTTTAGTTTCTTTAAAATTCAATTATTCTTCACCTCCTTATTACTCATTAGCACAGATGTATTAAAAACAGGTAAAATGTGGAAAGTAAAACTCAAACATTTTGATGAAAAGAAACTTTCTATAAGTAAAGTTAGGGCTAACATAGAAATTCATTTAATATGAAGCTCTGCAGTGTGAGGAATAATCAAGTTTTTTTTTTTAAATATGTTTGGGATGAGAACAGGATGAAAAGAAATTATTTGTTATTTTTTTAGAACATGAGGTACATTTTTCACTAGCAAGGAATAAAAGGTCTTTTTCATTAAAAATAAAATTTCCTGAGTAGGGACACTTGTGGATTGCAGTTGTCTTTAAAAATATGAAACAATTTAACATTATCTGGACAATGGATTCTTTCCAGACTATACTGTGGAATCATAGAATCATCTAGTCCAGCATTTAATAGTATGTCTTGATTCTTTCTAGAATATCTACAATACTGTAGATTGACATGGGGGGACTCCACCCTCTGTTCTCTGATAATAGACTTACTATGAAACAGGAATGATGGTTTCCTGAGAACAAATGCTTCAATATCAAGACATGCAAATATAACACTTGGCTGCCAATAACAAACTGCATCACAGTTACAAACGCAGACAAGTGCTGGTCAGTAATATTAGTTACGATGATTTTGTGGCATACTAAAAATGTCAGATAGATTTTAGCACTATGAGGGTATTATAGATATTAGAATATCAGTCAGTTCAGTTCAGTTGCTCAGTCGTGTCCGACTCTTTGCAACCCCATGAATCGCAGCACGCCAGGCCTCCCTGTTCATCACCAACTCCCGGAGTTCACTCAGTGATGCCATCCAGTCATCTCATCCTCGGTCGTCCCCTTCTCCTCCTGTTCCCAATCCCTCCCAGCATTAGAGTCTTTTCCAATGAGTCAACTCTTCGCATGAGGTGGCCAAAGTACTGGAGCATCAGCTTTAGCATCATTCCACCCAAAGAAATCCCAGGGCCGATCTCCTTCAGAATGGACTGGTTGGATCTCCTTGCAGTCCAAGGGACTCTCAATGGAACCAAAATGATGCTTGAGAGAAATTTTGAAGTAAACGTGCAAATTCAGCTACCTAGTATAAACTAGAACTACCTAAGTTATTCTGTTCCTTAGTAAAAGAGAACCACATAAAGCATTTATACAGCAGAGCGTTTGTTGTTAGTTTCTGGGATCTGTTTCGGTCATCCGCAACTGGTGGTGTGGAAAGGAAAAAGAAGGCTGAAGAGACTGAACAAGCAGCATGCACTGTGGTATCCTTTATTTAAAAATTGTGAGCTAACTACAGTTGTAGTGTTCTCATTTACCATTCTGATGGCATAATAAACTGGGAGAACATTAACACAACTTCAAGAAGGCATCAAAAAACCTGTAAACAAAAATGCACACCACACATGCGCACACGTATACAACATACACGCACACGAAGGTTATAGTCTAAATACAATGAAAAGTGATGAAGAAAAGCTTTGAATGCTCTAAATCAACTTTAAAATGCTTTATTATAATAAACTGTGGCAATACTGTGGCTATTATGAAAAATATTGTAACTGCTTAAAAAGCAAAATACTGGCAATTTGAAACTAGCAGCAAGAAGCAGATAAAAATAGAATGGAAGATAACATAAGACTAAGTAACATCAAAATTCTAATGCTGATACTGTGTAGGATTGCACTGAAGGAATTTAAAATTGGTTCTTAAAGAACTCTAAAAGTCCCTTGAAATATTAAACTGCTGCCCTTTACAAATAGTGGATGAAAAGAAAAAAGTATTTGGAATGTTACACACACACAGAGGAAATGTACTAGGCATATCAGTTTATGGTCTTTGTTTATGACCTGCAAAAAGTTTTATGAAGAAAAATTTAAGTGCCAATGTAGTGAAAGAAAGTTAGAAATTCCTAAAAATGCAACTCTGAGTGCATGTATCAGGTTAAGAATATATTTCAAGGTTGGGGGCAAGGCATGACTGATGCACATCCAAGGAACCTTGTGGAACCCAGAAGGTAGACAGAACTGTTTGGAACATGTTTAAAAATGAAGGTATATTAAACTCAGACTATCCTGGCTGAGATTCCAAAGTACATGGAGTTCTATAGCTCTTCAGTTGATATCTGTTTCATAGTGGCCAATAAATAATTAAGACTAACTTCTCAGCAAACTGCTTTTTCATACATTCAAATACAAAAATCTTTACCACACATGCAGAGCTGATATTCTAAATAGCACAAATATGAATCCTGGCTTCAGGGGAAAAAAAGCACATTAACAAGGATTTTTTTCCCCATAGGTTCTTATAAAAATGTCTGAAGCTGCTAGACATCTTCAGAGGGGATAAGTTTAGATTTCCTACTGATTTTGGAAGAAAGGAGATTTTATTTTGCTAAGGAAGCCAGTCATCCATGAGAGCAGGAGATATGTCTTCAGAATCTAGGATGTGTCTCTAATGATTAAACTCATGGCAAGTCCAGATCCAGAAAAACTGGCAGGTAGAACAGGGGATGGAAATGAAAAGTTCAAATGTCTATGGTATACTTTGGAAATAATGTGCCTCATAAATTAAAATGGCTCAACTGCCTGCAGAATGAAGTGCCACAGGCCTGGAGAAGACCCAGTTCCCTGGAGGAGGAGCTGGGGAGTCCCCATATCCAGGGACCCTTGGGTTGGCTATGGCCAGAGGGTCTTATTTTTCATGAGTGCTTTCAGTTGGGGAATTTATGACTTTGCGCAGATAAAGCTTCCTTCTGGTTACTTTTTCTCTAAAATCAGTTAGTCAGAAAGTTACTGGTGATTTCCCCAAATGAAATCTAGCTGTACTAGCATCTTAAGGTGCTAGCTAATTTAAAGTAATGCCCATCAATAACGCTGCTGGGTGTTAACCACTGCTGCTGAAGAATCAACCCCCAAATAACCTAACTAAATAATCTATCACACTGGGTGCTTTTACTATCTTGCAGGGTTTTTTTTTTTTTTTTTTGAGCTTTAGAGAAATAGTCTTTGTACTATGATGACTTAGACACTGCTTCTCTCTGGCTTTATTTCACTCTTCCTCCTCCTCTTCTCCCCCTTCCCCTTCTCCTTCCTCCATGGTTTCCACGATGAGCTCTGCTGTGCAGGTAGCTTCTCCAAGACTGTTGACAGCCTTGCAGGTGTACTTGGCATCATCATCCCCGCAAACATCACTAATGATTAAAGAGCAGTTCCCATCCTCGTCGTAGTCTATCTGGAAGTGGCGGGACTCCCGGATTGACTGGTCATCTTTGAACCAGACGACTTCAGGGTCCGGGTATCCTGCATCACAGGGAGGGAACACGAATTGCAGAAACTATTATTTAAGGTTTCCCCACACAAACTCTTGAGCTACCTCTAATGATTAAGGGGATAGAGGGGGGGAAATATGTGAGCTTTTAGCATCTATTTTGATATTTATATTTGAATATGGGCATATATTATAAATACTAACGTCTGAAGCTTCACATCAGGTATTGTGCATGTAACCACTTCCCATCCATGCAGGGCTTGTGCCACCTCCCATCTTAATACAGATATAGATTATTCTCTGGAACACTGCCACAACTCTAATCACATCCTTAGAACTAACTATCTTCTTGGATTAAAAGGAAATTTCTTTTTTTTTATCCTGTATACAGGTTGAACTTAAGGACTTCCCTGGAGGCACAGTGTGTAAGAACTGGCTGCCAGTGGAGGGGACACAGGCTCAATCCCTGGTTCGGGTAGAATTCACATGCCATGGAGCAACTAAGCCTATGCCCCACAATTACTGAGCTTGCATGCTGCAACTACTGAGGTCCAAGTACCTAGAGCCCGTGCTTCACAAGAAAAGAAGCCAGCAGAATGAGAAGCCTGAACGCCATGACAAAGAGTAGGCCCCTCTTGCAGCAACTAGAGAAAGCCCCGCAAAAAAAGCAACAAAGACCCAGTGTAGCCATAAAAAAAAAAAAAAAAAAAAAGTTGAACTTAAATAAATTTAAATTTAGAAAAATGAGAGTCAGTAAAAATAGGTGCAAGAGATCTTTTGAGGGTGTTGGAAATGTTTTAAAATTGGATTCTGACAAAGACTGCACAACTGTGTAAATTTCTAAAAAATAATTGAATTATATACTTAAAATGGGTAAATGTTATGGTACATGAATTGTAATTTGAAGGTGATAACAACTTGTAAAACATAAATTGGAGGAACTGATAATACTGCTAAGAAAAAGAAAGCAGTATCTGTCTTAATCCGATCCAAAGACAGACAATATGCCTGTAGATAAACAGACACTGACCGCACTGATTAGTCTCATTTTATGGATTAGTCATATTGCTGCAACGTTCAGCAATAAAAATGTTTTCTGCCTTCTAACTGACTTGTTTTTAAATTTTTGGAGAAGTTGTTTTACAGGACAAAATTGTATCCCCAACTGGAATAAAAATTACACAGAACAATTTAAGAATTCTAACATTTTTTTCAAGTAGAATTTTGTTTTTATCGAACAGCATCCATATGCTTTAATTTCCCCTCGGCACTTCAGTCAAAGTAATGCAAATACCAAGAAAATAATCCCAAAGAGAAAAGTAAGCAAAAAGATAATTATTATATAATATTTTCTAAAAAAAAATAAAGGAAAAAGAATTTAAGACTCAAAGACAGTGGCGATGGTGAGAGCTACAAGCCGTGGCCCCCAAGCTCTCAGCAGAGCCCCCTATCTGAGCACTTCCGCACTAGCAAGGGCAGCACATCCACTCTTTGAAACAATTGGATGAAACGTGCGAAAGATGATGGTAGGCCAGCCATTTATAAGCCAACTTGATAATACAGTGGTGCAGGAGAAAAATTGTTTCTTCATTCCTACCTTTGGGCTATTTTACCCAAAAGGCATCATCTAGCCAGATTGCTGGAGACTCTTACAGCAATCTGGGAGGCACAGTTTGTTCTTTCTGCTGTCTGGCGCTCTGCTGCCTTGGGGAGGTTAGTCTGGCTGAAAGGGGCAGAGAGCCCTGGGACTCTGTCACATGACAGTCACAGGGTTGAAGCAGAGAGGCCTGTCTCATCATACCTGGTATCTTTCTAGAATGCTGCAGTCTGTGGAAACTTAAATGCTGTGTGTCTCCAACACTGCTGACTCCTCAGGTGCTACGTTAAGATCCCTTAGGGCTCTTTGCGCTCCAACAACTCACTGTGACCACGTTATTTCTGGCTGGCAGAGAAGCACAGGGCACACAGGCCAGAGGCCTGCATCCCAACTTCCCTCTGTCTGAAGTCATACCGCAGGCTCTCTCTGCACTTAACCAGTCCCATAACTTTCCCTTATGACTCCATGACGTATTTAAAAGATTTGAAACGTTTCCCCTTCTATCTGTGTCATCTCACAGAGTCCCCAGAACCACTCAGGGCATTAGACACTGTCTTACAGAGGAGGGCCTGGGCTTCCGAAGAGCTAAAACACCGCTCCAGGTCACACAGGCCTCTGATTAACAGCAGAGATGTCTTCTCCCCATACTATGCTCTGAACCAGCCTTCCTGTGAGAGCCTTTTGTGGTCAGTTCACATGCTTCCTAGAAGCTTGCAAAGCTCATTTCAATAAGCATGTTCCAGAGCTAAATAGGTCCATGATAAACCAATTTTAATTTGGGTCTAGTGGCTGATGTAAGTGGGTGAAATATCAGAGTGACTAAACAGCACTGTTCTTCAGTGGGTGAAGGGGGGCAGCGGGCCAGCTCCTCCTGACCCGTTTTCCCACACAGCCTGGCTGTTCCAGAACTGCCATCTTGCTGAGAGCACACAGTAGGGGCCCACTAGCCCGCCACACCCCCTGTACAGGGAAGGATGGCTGGAGACTTACCTTCAATCTTGCAGTCAAATCTAGCAGCACTTCCCTCCACAACTTCTAAATCACGAATGGTCTTGGAAAAGTAGGGTTTTACATGGGGCTTCTCTTCTGCGACAGCCTCCAGGAAAGCTTGGGAGACATCTTCTAGAAGGTAAGGAAGAGGATGTGGCCATTTCTTTATTCCCTGTTATCTCCTCTTCCCTGGTTTGAAAGAGCTGACTTTTTTTTTCTTTTTTTCCAAGTTGTTATGATTTAGCAAATAATGCAGCCTAGAGGACTGAGTCATAAGCACACCTTCCTCCTGGGGACAGGGTAGCTCGCTGCCAAATGGTTTTGGCAGAAGAGAGAACTGTGACCAAACTGGGGAAATGTTTGGACTTCCCCCTCCCTTATGCTGACACATTGGAAAAGGAAATAATCTTTAAAAAGGATTTTTGGCTGCATTTCATGCCGTTTCAGGATCCAGTTGAGGGTATCTAAGAAGCACGAGCGTGTACCAGCCCACCAGCCCTAGGGCCTCCTCCTACCCTCCTCCCATGGTGGCAGCAGCGGGCCTTTCATCTGCTCCTTGGGACGGAGGAGACAGATCTTAGAGGCGTTGTTGACTTGCCTATTGCCTGCTGTGGAGCAGTTTATTCCACAACGATACTGCCTTCACAGTGTGTGACTCGGGACCAGGATTTGGGATTGGTCCAGGGCAAAGCCGTACCTTGGAGGGGTTCCTGACCCTCTCCTTCCCCTTCAGGCTATTTCTAGGTCATCTGGGGAGTGGCAGGGGTGGAGAAGGAGGGACCAGGCCCATGTGCAGCAGAGCCGGTCCCCGGGTGCATCAGGGCAGCTCAGTAAGCAGGTCCATCAATTATCCCTTATGCACAGCAAGATCTAGACTCAGCTTCTTGCCTCTGGGTACCAAAGGCATCAGGCAGCGGCGAGGTGGTGTCTCAGGCTAAACGAGGCACCTCAAGATCATAGAGGCCATACCCTACATGTATCAAAGCAGGAAGAGGCCGAGGCCTTCACTGAGGAGATAGACGGGGTAGCATCTCTAAGACAGTGGGCAAGCAACTAACCCTGTTGGACTTTAGGAGGGGCCCTGCCAATCACTGTCTACCCAATTCAAACAACATGTTTCAGCATCACGAAAACTACCAAAAAATATGGACTATCTGAGTCAACTTTTGTTAAAAGACAAGCACAAAGACACATTAAAAAAATTGAAGCATATTTTTAAAAAGTACACCATTATATGCGACTTATTTATGTCTGCCTGTCATACAAACATTGCTTTTGTAATAAGAAGGAAACTTTTCATGCAGTTTTAGCTAATTCTTGTGTAAAGTATAGGGAAAAGACCATCTAGTTCTATTAGACAAAGAATAACTTTCCCTCTGAAAATAGTTCAACCTCAGGTGAAACAGTTAAAAATGCAAGTACTAGATTTAGTAATTATTGTCAGGGCAATGTAAAAGTAGTTTTGAATTTTTCCTTGTAGGTTGTATCAATGAAAAATAAAATCAATTCTCCCACCTTAAAAAAAAAAAAAAAAAAAAAAAAACTCTAAATCTCCCTCCAACCCCCAACCTTTCCTTTCTCACCATCTGGCTGAAGAAAATCTCTCTGGAGTCCCTTACCTTCAGATTCTAGTTTTTCTGCATTGAGCGGGCTGGTTGGTGACCCTGTTGAGGATTTCCTGCCACTGAGCCCTGAGATCATTGCCATAGAGGACAGTCTTCCGATGGCTCTCACAGCATTGCCCGTTTTCTGGAAAATAGACACTGGCGTTGGGTTCAGGCGGTGTCCCTGAGTCCAGCTGAGCAGCTCAGGGAGCAAAGCCCAGCCCGGGAGAAGCAGCTGTCCCTGAGCGGAGGGCCTCCTGAGTGCTGAGCTCCACCAGAGGAGTGAGCCCAGCCTTGCTCTGCTCAGCACTATCAGCCTGTCAGAAGATGTTCGGGGAATGGAATGGGGCCCGGAACCGATGCGTGCGTTAATGTGACTAAACAAGGTCAACATGAGACAAAAACCCTTTTCATACTGTGCTTCAACTCCCATAAAAGGGATAGTTTATATAAAGCAACTGCGGGCTGAGACAGCTCCAAAGACTTATTGCAGACGGGGCCCAGTGGGGCTGTTTCTCATAAAACAATGCTAGTGATAGGATTTTAATTGGGCAAGAGAACAGTTACTACAGATCCCACAGGTCCTGTTGGAAAGACAAGAAAAAAAAAGCCTTCTGTTGACCACGGGCAAGTAGCTTCTTCGGGCTTAACCTCGCTGGGCTTTAGTTTCCTTCTCTTTATAAGGAGGGGGTTGGACAAGATGATCTCCAAGGTCTCATCTAGGTCTGTTTATGATTCAGATACTTAGGAGATTTGGGGAAACACTCTGCTGGCCCCAGCACAAGTCTTCAGTGGAGTTCTGGAGGGGTGTTCCTCCCTGAGGTACCCAGGTCTCAAAAAGCAGCACCCGAAGAAATTAAAAGCATAGCTCTTGGCTTTTCTGAGTTGAGGCGCCTTGGGAGAGGACAGAATTCCTACTGAAAAAGATGCCAGGACTTGAACATTTTCTTTGTATTGTGAAAATTCTACCAAGCACAGGATTTAGGTCAAGAAGTCCCCAACCACACCTTTAAGATTCTACCCCTTTCCTAAGGTCAATGGAATGAAAGACTAAGATAAGAAAGTAAAGCATAACCAGTGCTTTCCAGCCCTGCACCTGAAGCATCTTCTGAGGCATCCAGATGCTGTGCATCCAGGGAGCAGATGTAGCCACAGACTGGCTACTGAGAGAGGAAGGAAATAGCCCGTGCAA
Organism: Neotragus moschatus; assembly: GCA_006410615.1. Lineage (NCBI taxonomy): Eukaryota > Metazoa > Chordata > Mammalia > Artiodactyla > Bovidae > Neotragus > Neotragus moschatus. The sequence goes on from SJYA01000375.1 coordinate 393,594, forward strand.
AGGCAACGGCTGGCACCTACCCGCTAAACCTCAAACTGCTGGAAAAGCCATTTCCTCCTGAATTAACCTCACACAATAAAGCATTTCAGGCAGGCCAGTATACTTCAGGTAAAACATTATTTCAAAAGTAAAGAATTTCAGAGTACTAGGGAATCATACAGAAAATGTGTATATGTGTGGTTTAAGCAGAGACCTACTCCTGTACCCACAGTCACTTTCCTGTTATGTCACATCCCATCCTGGCTGTAGACTCCTTTCACGCACTCTCGACAGGCATTCCATCTCGCCCTGTCCTCTGGTCATCCACCCTCTCACATAACACTGTGCGGTGTGGTTATGCCCCTGGCCCTCCGGCCCACAGTGAAGCTAGATCACTCTAAAAGGAACCCAGGAGGCCCCAGGGGGAGGTGATGAAGAGAGAAGAAGGTGAGGGATGATGACCCACTGTGTGCAGAAGCACTGTGGCCCTGCAGAGAATGCCCTGGCAGACAGACCACCTGGCAACTTGCACACTCTTCTGGGAGAAGCTGTTACTGGTGACATCATTGATCTGTTTGTTCTGCTAGCTGGAGTGTGGTGAGACCCAGCTCTTCCCAAGGGGAGGTTACCCTGACCTCAAGAATGGCTCAGAGGTGGTGTCAGCCACAGCATCCCTCCCTACTGAGTCCACATCAGACTAGACTACTTCCTAACCAGCCCTTCTCAGCTCTCCATTGCCTTCATCCAACACAGACTAGCTTGCCCTACGCTGGAGTCTCTAAACTCAGACGGTTCATTCCTAACAAAGGACAGGTTAGTTCTCTAACCACTGATTATGCTGTGACCTTGTACAAGTCAGTTCCCCTCTCTGGGCCTTATAGTTGGACTGGAAGATTCGAATCTCTCCGCAGCTCTAGTCTTCTACAGAAAGACTATGATTCAGACATAGAAATGGTAGCAGAGAATGGTTCCCTTGAATCCATGGGCCCTCTAATCCCAAAGAACCTGGGGCAGGACTGTCTTCACTTGTATGGTGTAGAAAAGTGAAGTCTTTCCTCTTCTATTAACAAAATGACTCATAGGAAGCTAAGAGAACAAGGCAAAGCAAACTATTACATTTCAGAGGAGGCAGCAAATAACAAACAAATAGACCACACACTGGGGGAAATTTTCCATCAGATGGAGCGATAGACCATATAATTTAGAAAACAGGGAGAAATGTAAGCACTCGATAAAAAAAAAAAAAAACTTAAAAATAACCTACACATCAGAAGTCAATCTTTGGAAGCTGATTCATGGAGAAAAAAAGTTGGTGGGGAAGTTATTTATCAGAACTGGAAAAGAACAATGTATGTTCTAGCCTTCCAGTTTTATGCCTTTGAGCTGAAAATAGGTTACTGCTTTGCTAACCAAGACTTTTGGAAACGTTTAAAAGATCACCAAAGGAAGTTTCAGTTCTTGAGAAGTTCCATCCTTGTTTTGAGGAAGCCTTTCTTCTTTTTGGAGAGCAATTGCCTACACTGGGTTTCTGTGTTCTAGGCGGGCAGAGTCTGTCAACGGTTTTCCTAACACAGCACAGACTCCCTCCCCTGGGAAAGGCAGCAAGGATGACTAACCAGCCTGGTTTCCCAGGACTGAGGGATTACCCGCAATGAGAGTTTTTCAGGGATAAAGCTGAGACAGGCCCTGGAAAATCCAGGCAAGGTGATCACCCTAAAGCCAGGCAGCCATCATGGGCCCTACCTGTACACCGACAGCCCCAAGACTACAATTTCCCCTGAGAATGCATGTTATCTAAATGTAACGGCCAGGAGTGCCGTATTCCCCGGTGGCTCAGTGGCAAAGAATCCTCTTGCAATGCAGGAGACGCGGGTTCAATCCTTGGGTCGGGAAGATCTCCTGGAGAAGGAAATGGCAACCCACTCCATGGAAAATCCCATTTACAGAGAAGCCTGGCAGGCTACAGTGCATGGGGTTGCAAAGAGTCAGACAGGACTTAGCGACTAAACGACATCAAGGGCCAAGGACTCCACGCAATATTGAGTCAAAAGCCTTCTTCCCCGAGGCCCTTTGGTCCATAGTACTGAAGTCTTTGTGGCTCTCAGAGGACAGACAGCTGCCCACAAGCCTCCAATTCATAGTCCTTTGCTTCCATTCTGCAATGCAGAAGTCCTGTTGTCCTGCTCAACTCGCCCACCCTCAATGCTACTACTCACCATGTCTTTTCATCATTCTTTTGATAACCCTACTCTCTTTCAAAATAACTTCATTCTAGGATCAGTAATATGATTAGTCATCTATCTATTGCCTTGCTTGTTAGGATTTGTTCCCATGTTACTACCCTCCCCGTTTATGAAAACCACAGCCAGATGATAACTAGGAACCGTTTCTCAGGCAGCTGTGGAGTCTGGGCCACGTGCCCCTCTCCCTCCATCACAGTGCACCCCTTTCTGTCCCTCTCCACTGTACTCTGCCTCACCACACTGAGCCTCAGCTGCTCTAAGAGGGAACCCCTACTCCGGGGGTGCCAAGGTNACAGCCAGATGATAACTAGGAACCGTTTCTCAGGCAGCTGTGGAGTCTGGGCCACGTGCCCCTCTCCCTCCATCACAGTGCACCCCTTTCTGTCCCTCTCCACTGTACTCTGCCTCACCACACTGAGCCTCAGCTGCTCTAAGAGGGAACCCCTACTCCGGGGGTGCCAAGGTCTTGGTATCCAGAGCTGAAAATGTGGAAAACATTTTCCTAAGGAAGAAGTGTAGCGCAACATGGTAAGAGGCAGCTGAACTATTACCAGCTTCAGGGGTATTATGTGTCGAATGGGATTTGGTAGACTACTTTTCTATGTAATTTTATGAAGCCTAACCACTGTTTCTGCGGAAAAGCTATTTACAAATGCTGCTACCTATGTTAAAATAGGAAGTTAATGTTCCTTCTCAGAATTCTTCATTTTCTTTCTCATTTTCAAAAATCCTTATGGCTAATAACACTATAAACAGCAAGAAAACATGTAAGTGATTAAAATATCACCACGAATTATGGTTTCCTGACCCGTCTGACTGAAAAATTCCATGCATTTTCTTTGGAATCTCCGTATCTCTTCTCTGCGCCTGTCCCTTGGGTGTAGAATCTTTCTGGCTTTGGTTCACCAGCAGATGTGTGGATGCTCCCAGAAGCTTGACGTGATAGGCTGCCCTTTAACCCACAAGCCTCATCCAAGCAAAACCCAGTGAGATTTCCTGCTCTGAGAACGGCCCCACCCCCACACCAGTCACCCCATGCACTTCAGAAATACTGCTATTTCTTTGAGATCTACTGGCCACAGGATCATTCATAAAGCCGACCCTTGATTTTGTGGCTTCTCCCCTCATTTTTTTTTTTTAAGAACATTTGCTCCTCTGATTTTACTGGATCTTACTGGCACCAGAAGGTGAGGGAAGCAGCACAGCATTCCCACTCACCAGGTACTTGAGCAAAGTGAGGAGATCACTCAACTGCAGGAGGGGATAACCAAGAACTGACTCCCACTGCAGGGGGCCTGCTGAGATGCGCAGGGGGCGGAGTCCCTCAGACCCACACTCCTGAAGCCCCTGGCTCTCCGCTTCTTTCAGCCTTTCAATGGCCTGTGGTTCAGTCATTCTCTGTGGCAAATCACCAGTGTCCCAGTTGCCCCTAGAACAGCGATTTCTTTTTCTATGCCACAGAGGCAAGGTCTAAAACCCTGGTCCCCTGAATGCCCAGCTAAAAGCCTTCTCCCATCAGGCCGGCATGACCAGGGTGAGGTCCGGCTCATAGCTCTGAGCTTTTTCCTCCGTCTGTGCTGTTATCCCCTGCTCTCTGTGTTTCACTCATGTACCATGGCCAACTTCAAACTCCTGCCCTTGGCAGCCTTTCCTGACAACCACATCCAACTCTGGTGTGATTGGCTCCATCCTCTGTCCACACTCACATATATGGGTATGGAAAACTATAGTGATCGTTTATAATTCTAGCTGTGTGTTATGTCCTTTTATGTCTATTTGCTTTTCAGGTCTCTGTTTCACTATATACTCACCGAGTATAGAAACCATGTACACTCCAGTAGCCCAGGAATTTTATACTACTAGCAGTGATATTAAAAATAAAATAGAGGATGATAAGTTCTGTATGCATTTGGATGACAATTTTCTCCATCTGGTAACAATCAGAAGCAATTTGTGTCATTAAATTGTGTGTCATTAAGACTGTGTAACTGGAGCTAGTCCCTGGGTTTGAATGCTGGTTTTCCCATGCTTACTAGCTGTGATCCTGGGTGACGTTCCTAACTTTTCTCTGCCTTGTTTATCTGAGAATTTGGGGATAACAGTAGTACCTGCCTCCCAGGATTAAAAGACAATTTGCATAGAAAGTGCTTTGAATGTTCTCCGACACATAGCCAGCTCTCCGTACATATTAGCTACTGATCTCATTTGTGAACACTCACTATGTGCCAGGTAATGTACTAGCGGTTAGATGATGATCTCATACAATCCTCAACGATGCTGTGATTTGGTACCACTATTATCCCCATGCTATAGATGAGGAAATGAAGGCACAGCAAGGTTAAGTAACTTGGTTAAGGATTTGCAGCTAGTAACGCACAACCCCCCATGTCTCTCATTGTAGATCACATGCCCACCTCCTTCATGGTAAAAAAACGTTAAAACCATCACACTGCCTATAGCAAGATCACATTCTCCAGGGTTGCCAAATAGCCCTGCAAGTGACATTGCTCATCCCTACCCACAAAGACATGAAATGTCAGTCTTGGTCCCAGACTATTTCAGAAATAAATGTAAACATTTTTATGGAGTGAGGTCAGGGCAAGTTGGAAATGAGGGTGGCTTGAATAAAGCAATTATGAAGGGCAAGAGACAAGTCCAAAGTGACCCCTGCCATTACCTGCCATTTCCTTCTTGCCATGTATTTCTTCATCCGGTCCTTGGAGAGTTTCTTGGCCTCCATGTTCTTGGTGTCTTTCATTAGCCATGGATGCTGAAGGCACTGGGTACAGTTCAAGCGGTTTCTGATAGAGGCAGAGATCAGAGGATTTCTGAGCAGAAGGGGATCTCAGAGACTGCTGGTCAGATTAGCAACAGGAGGTCACCTGTCCCTAGATACATGGGGCAGAGCCCATGGCTGTCTGCTCCCAATCCATCCACTGTGATGAGAATCATGGTGATTCTAACCTTTTTCCTCTCTTGGTCTGGGTTACACGGACTAGATCCAGGACAGATTAGGATTAAGCAGGCCTAAACACTGATGGGCAGCTGGAGTCTCATGACCTGTCCTTGGGGTCTAGAGAGGCTAAGTGCTGGAGGACAGACATGTCTTGGAATGACTGGCACCATATTCCAGGGTGGGGTCATTTTGCTGGTCTCATGAAGGCTGGGACCTGTGGATGCCAGATCCTTCTACCTCTTTGTCTGATGGAGGGAAGAGTGAAACTTGAAGTCCAAATCTTCAAGAATCAGTGAACTCTCAAGTCTTATGGCGTGGTGGAGCATCAGATTTTTGCCTCTTAAAACTCAAAAGAGGTATGTCTTATGTCCAACCTATGAGTTATGACAACCTTAGACCTGCACTGAAATTCATTTAATTTTCTGAAAGCTCTGGGAATCTAGACATATTTCAGGGCCATCACCCTAATTATAGAAGGACTGGTAAAGTCCAAAGCACCAAGTGCTAACATACATAGAAAATGAGTAAAAGTAAATTTGCTAAATATAGAAAAATGTAGTGATCTTTATAAGTGGATATGGATTATTTTAATTTTCATATATTCAAAATTTGTACTATATATATATTTACTTATAATATAAAACGTTTTTAAAGGTGCTGATAGATGGAGATTTCTGGTTGAAGACATGCTGAGTTTGAGTTTATGGGAATCTAGTGTCTTGATCTATATGAAATCAATTCGTGGGTGAGTCCATTTTACAAGCACAGAGGAGCCAGCACATTACTGAATAAACTCAAGGTCAGATGAGAAGATAGGTGATATAAACAATACCTCATTTACCAAGCCACGGGTAAATGAAGCCTGGTTGACAGAAGCCATTCTTGGACCAGAGTCACTAGGAGGGAGGCTTCCATCTCCCCGGGGCACCTTGGAAGTGGGGATCCCTCACAACAGAAGGAAATCCAGCCCCCCCCCCAACATCCAGATCTTCCCTGGGTCAGGCCTACTTCTGATATAAAGACTGAGACGGCAAAATGCTAAGAGGACCTCACTGTCAAAGAGTGTGGACTGTCTCCTCTGGTGAGGACTGTGGCCCAGAGCTGACTACAAAGGACCAAGAGGTGGGTGTGGAACCAGAAAACCAGACAGAACCACTTAAGAGACCCCCTAACCTCATTCCTTTAGCAACTGCACTCTCCTATCCCAAACAGGACTTCTTCAGAGTAGGCAAGATGAGGGACAGCCTCGGAGGGGTGGGGCGGCAGGGAGTGGGGTGGGGTGTGGAGTTGCGGGGGTGAGTTTCACCATCTTCTGAGGAAATGCCTAGAACTGCTCCCGTTGCCAAAAGCGACACCCCGTGTTTGAACCAGGCCTTGCGTCGTCTGGCCACGTGTTCACAGATGAGGGGTTCAGTAGCCAGTTGTCCCCACGTAACACTGCCACCGCTCCCTTCCCTGGGGCAGGACAGTCCTCCCTGCACACACAGAGCTCTGCTCACCTTCCTGCTGTGATGGAGCCACTTCCCTGCTCCACTGAATCCGGTCCAGCCACATGCAGGACCCCTCCTCTGCTCTAGCCTCCTATACTGTTCCAATGCTTCTCTCACTGAAACACTGATGTGCACTTTGGGCATCTGGCCTTTCCACACAGCCTTAGGCTGTCCACACGCCTGAACACTCCAGCCTCCTGATGTCTGCCGATGTTTTATACAGTCATCCACTGGCCACCTTGGCAGCTCTGCGCAGCCCTGCGAGGTGGGGCTGGGGAGCCTCACAGGCTGCACTGTTAGTGGGACAGGGACTGAGCTGGGATAGCAGTCTCATCGACCAGTGGTGAGAGGCACCTGGCTGTACTCAGGCAGGCAGTTCCTACATATTATAGCTACTAAAGAAGCATCAAGCCAGAACAGCTGGGAGTATGCTCAGGCCCGCAAATTGGATCTCTTCCCTGAAATTCTAGAAGGGAGGGTCAGGTTTTAGCAGGATTGCTGCTGGCCACAGCTGTATGTGGAAAATAAAAGGGGCTGTTGTTATTCATACGCGAGCTGCTTCTTTCCCTCCACACTCAGTCAAGGGTTGCTTTTCAAGAGAGGTGTCTGTGCTTCTAAAGACAGGACAGTGTCAGCCCCAGGGAGCACGGGCCCAGGAAGACCCCCTTCTGGGCCCTCGTGCACACTGTGCCCACCCCCCTGTCCTGGGGTGCAGAAGAGCCCACCAAAGGGAAAGGAAGTCACTGCCTCTGGACCCCAGGCCAAGGTGTGGGGAGCCCCAAAAGACTAAAAGCTCAACTCTTTACTTCATATCCTTCTTCAGCAAGTTGCTGATAAAATCCTTGGCGTCATCGGAGATCTCGTCAAAGGCCTCGTCGTCGAAGTCCCAGGTGGCCGAGGTAACGTTGGCTAAGGTTTCGTTGTCATTGTCACCCATGAAGGGGGACAGTCCACTGACCCTGGGGGACAGAGAGGAGAGCAGTGAGTGAGGGAGGCCGGCAGAGAGGGTGGTCCCCTGGGGAGTGCTCACTGAGGTCAGAGGTGAGGGCACCCCCAGCACCCCCGCCTCTCCTCCCACACGGGAAAGAAGTGGGCGAGCTCTCAGCCTCACTCTGTGCTTCTGGGATGCCCCCAGCCTGTTGACACCCCCTGCCTGTGAAGCTGAGGTGGAAGGAGTTTTCTTCAGTGTACCATTTCCACGCAGTACAGCAGGGCCTTCCTCCCTATCGCCTGTTCTTCTGGGATGCCCAGGCTAGAACGTGGCCCCACAGAACCTTCTCTAACATGCTGGAGGACGAGTCTCCTCCTTCCCAGGGCCCCTCCCCACATCCTGTGGACAGGTCACCGACACCTTGTGTTCACGTGACACATCACTCGTTGCCCCGTCCTGTCCTGCCCTCTCACCTTTCACCCTCAGCACCAAGAACAGGGCCAGCCCACGCAGGGCTCAGCAAGGGTGTCTCCAGGGACGATGAACCTCAAGCTTGCAGTGTGAGTCTGGGGATCCAGCTACACTTGAGTTCAAAGCTCCTGAGGCATTTAGGACAAACCAGAAAGCTTCCTTCAAAGGGACCAAGGCCTGTTTGTTTGCTGGGTGACCTTGGACCCCAATTTCTGTGTGTCAGCTTCTTCCTCCATTAGGTGGACAACTTGCTACTGAACTATGGAGGGGTCACCACGCCGCCTCTCCCTGTTCTCTTTCTCCTGCGTCCTCGTCATCATGACAGCAGACGTCTATCAAACATTGACTATGTGCCATGCACTGGGGAGAGAGCTAAAGTAGATTCAGTCTTCACCACTCCTTAACCCAGGTAACTCATCACTTCGTTTAACAGATAAGGAGACTGCCACACCAAGTGGGGTTAAATAACTTGCCCAAGGTTTTGCAGTCAGTGAGCCCCTTCTTTAACGGCTACTTTGTATAATCACTTCTGGAAAGAGGAAGTCAGCCACAGCCTACCGCACTGGCAGGAGGCCTGGTCTGCAATAAAAAGCCTGGTCTGTGACCACAGCTATTACACAGCTCCTCTGTACACAGTTCACCCCCGTTGCCTCATCAATCTGTGATCCCAGGAATGACTCATTTACCAATAGCTCAAGCCAAACAAAATTTAGAAGGTGAACTATCTCAAAGTCAAATGGACAGACTTCTGGCTTACTAGCCGCACCTCTGGACACCTCATCTCCACCCCAACTATCCAGCCTTCTACCTTGATCCAGAGCCGGCCTCATGGGCCTTAGAAGAGCCCCACTCTTGGTTTAATGCTCTGCTGCCATAATTTTGAAATTATTAATAATGTTGCACAAGCCATCCTATTTTTTAATGCTGCACCGGTCCCCACAAATTATGTATCTAGTCCTGTCTGCCCCATGAGATGTATTGTGCCATCAACCTTCACAGTTAAGGCTTCACTAACATCCCTTGCCCCAAATCCATCATCATAAACAATAATGCAAACCCTTCAGGAGCTGTTTTGCCATTCAAGAGGCCTCAGCTTATGAAATACACCCGGCCCTGAATATTAAGTTTTGTAAAACAAAACCTATTGCATTTTTGCAAGGAAATCTTGCCATGGGAAGAAGAACCCTCCGGTGAAAATCTTCATTTAAAAAAAAAGAAGAAAGCTTTTCAGAGTGACTGATCTCACCCTAATCAACATATCTGTGCTTTTGAATAAGAGAGTTTTATAGATGGCATTAAAATGTCTTAAAGCAAGATAGTAATTTACATTTTGAGATGGCATGGAGACAATCACTCTTGATCACCTCATAGTGAGGGAAGCGGGTGAGTCTCTGCAGTTATGTAATACTCATTTCTCTTCTCTGGGCCTCTAAGTCCCTCCTTACACATCAAGGGCACTGGGCTAGAATTCCTAGGGGTTCCCGGCATTCCTGGCTCTCTGACCCTGGGGTGACTTTGACTAGTCCCATTAAGATAGAGCCTGACTCTTGTCCCTCAGCTACGTGCTTCCTTCTGTCTTCCTTCCTTCTGCATTTTCCATTTGAGACAAAGGGGAAAGTCCTGCAGTGTGCCAAGAGATTGCGGGAAAGCCAACAACCCCACTGTGGAATGCTGAAAGGCCCCCTTCTGTAAACCTCCTTTCCTAATTAGGAACTGCAATCCTGCAAAAATAGGGTTTAATCTCTGTGTGATGTTCACAGTCGGGGACAGCCTCCTGGTCTCTGGCCTCTGGCAATCCTCTTTCCTGGCAGCCTCTCCATCTGAGATCCCCTTGAGGCTTGGCTGCCTCCTCAACTGCCCCAGCTTCCCCAGCACTCCCCCTGATAAAGAGAATGTGTCTCTAAAATAAAACTTGCACACTATGCAGAGCATGAGGACGAAGAGAGTATTGGAATTTTAGTAATCCTGTTTCTCGGTGGTGGGATTTTGCATAATTTTTAACCTTCTTTCTTGGACTTTTTTTTTTTTTCAGTGCTAGAATTTGCATACGATCATATGTGGTTGGGTTGTTCAATCCAATCAACAAACATAATAACCATATCATTAGAAACACAACAACTCACCTCTTTTCCTAGTCTTATCTAATTTTTAACTGAAGGAGATCAGAGTAAACCACCCCAAAAGGTGAACTTTGGCATAAACATTGCATTGAGCTTTAACTCTTTGTCCCACCTCTTTCTATCTAAAAGTAGGACACACGTATCCCTTTGTTAAGGTGACATGAATTTCCATTTGGTCTGTTTGTCCATTTCTTCTCTTATCAGAAGAGAAAGACCCTCATCTGCATATCAGGTCTTGCTAAACAGTCTCTATACATTTCCTCCTCACCTTGTCACAATTTAGCCCCTCTAGAAGCTCCAAACCCTTTTTCCTTTGTCCAGTTATTTCTATATGATTTATCGCTCTTTGTTAAAGTAGTATATAAGCTCCAAATTTTAAATGCATCTTGAGTCACATTTCTTTATGAACACCTTTATGAACATTTATTATATGTACATAATTAAATCTGTTTTCTTTTTGTTAATCTGTTTTTTGTCAGTTTGATTTCCAAGCCCCCAAGAACTGAATCTAAGAGGGTAAAGAAAAGTTTTTTCCTTCCCAACATAATCAATGAATTTGTTTGGTTTCACAGAACTATAATCAATGTGGGTAAGTTCTTGGATCCTCTTCTTCACTTGACATTGTCTTTCAAAAGTGTATACAGTCTTCATGTTCATTTTTAATGGTTAAATATTAGTCTTTGTGCTAATGAGTCAACAAAGGATATGACTTCAGGGTGTTCTGGTTTTTTAATCTCTTACTGCAGCCAAACTTCACCAGGGAATCTGATGCAGAGACCCGTTCTGCTCGCAGGACAGAACATCAGGACAGAACAAATGCCTCTTAAACTACACTTCCTGTATAATTTTTTTAAAGAGCAGATGACCCTACTGCATGAACAGTCAGCAAAGGGGACCACATATCTGTCAGCAGAACTATTGAGTGCTTAGGAAGGGGTTAGTCTTTTCTCCCATTTTAGCCTTGGGATACTCATTCTCTGGTGCGCTGGGAAGATTTGAGAGGGCTAGGGGTGCCCAGAGGAAGAACTGGGCATCGTTTTGTGCAGTAGCCCACGAAACAGCAACCCAGGGTTTAGTCATGTTAACCACAGCCCAGGTCCTTGGAGAGCAAAACCCGCAAGTGTTTTCTGGACCTGGTGTGGGTATGGGGTGCCTGGAGGTCACAGGAGCTGGAGTCAGAGAGCATGTCTGGACTCAGCGACTAAGAGGCCAGGGGCAGCCCTGGGTGGAGCTCCTGGATTCCTGTGAAGAGCCCTGCATCCAAATCTGAGTCTGAGTAGATACCCGATGCTTGGGCACTGGGACTTCTCCCCATTCACAAGGATGTTGTCCCCAGAAGTCACACTCCAGATGGGATGGACCTGGCTCTCTGGACTATGGTGTGTGTGTGTGCTTAATTGCTCAGTCGTGTCCGACTCTTTTCAACCCCATGGACTGTAGCCCACCAGGCTCCTATGTCCATGGGATTTTCCCAGGCAAGAATAGAGGAGTGGGTTGCCGTTTCCTTCTCCAGGAGATCTTCCCAACCCAAGGATCAAGCTGGTGTCTCCTATGTCTCCTGCACTGGCAGGTGGATTCTTTGCCTGCTGAGCCTTGGACCATGCTGCATGCTCACAAATTAGCTGGGAATGGGAAGTCTGCTGCTGAGCACAACAGGAAGATGTTAGGGAAGAGAAAGCAGAATGGAGGTGTGAGGGAGGGAAGGAGAAGGAATTCTGGAGTAGGGATGAGAACAGGACACAGAGATGGGTCTCCACAGGCAGCAGAGGAACACCAAGTCCTCAGGAAACTGGGGAAAGGAGTCAGGAGAGGAAAGGAGGCTCTGAATGTCTTCAAGGTTGAAGTGTGGCCAGGAGAGCCCAGCCCTCTCTCCTCCTGCCAGAAACCACACGGGGACTGCTAACAGCAGAAGTTTCAGCAGACTCATGAAATCTCTTCTCCCCTTTCAGAATCAGGGGTGAGAGGGTTGGAGCCCCACAACCCTGCCAGCTGCATCTCTGCCCTGCCTGGGGACCCTGGGCTGGCCGTGGGGCTGGATCTCCTGTGCTGTGACAGGGTCTGCCCTGATCTCTCCAAAGGCGTGAGGAGGAATTCCTTCAGTAAAGTCAAAACAACCTACCGGGCATGGCTGCTCACTTAGGAGGTGCTAGCCAAATACGTGCTGAGTGATACATCTCTTCTCACCCGGCCCCCAACTTTCCATCTCTCACTGGCCCCAGGAAGGAGATGGGGGGTCCTCTGGAACTAACAGGGAAGGTGACCCTGATAAGGACTGCCAGGCAGACAAACAAGGTCCAAACAGAGGGATGGAGGTACAAGAGGGCCGCCAGAGAATCTTGCCTGGGCGGGGTGGTGTGTGTGTGTGTGGTGGGGGGGGGGGGGGGGAGCACCTAGGCTGGAGCGGCTGCTTCAGTGGGCACAAGCCCCTGCAGAGTGGCACAGGGACAAAGCAGGGGTTGGCAGCACACAAGCTAGCTGCCTATGCCCCACCCCGGAGCTCCNGGGGGGGGGGGGGGGGGGGGGGGGTTCCAGCAGCAGCTCCAGAATGCCACGTAGCAGGGCTGAGAGGAAGCCACCTGGCTGGCTCCACCTTCTGTTCTCACACCACATCCCCACGAAGAGCCCTAGTTCGAGAGGGAGACTCCCAGACCTCAGTCCCCACTGTGAGAGCCAGTGCGAAAGTCCCAGGGGGCAGAGAAGCAGGCAGGGGTGGGGGCAGGAGGCAGGAGCCAGGGTATGGGGAGGCTGTCTAGGGCTGGCCTCTGTCATCTCCCCTGCTGCTTGCTTGCCTCCCTTCAACACGCACGCCTCCACCCTCCTCTCACACCATCCAGATCCCTTTAGGCTGGTGTCCCGTTCATCACAATTATCTTCTCTCCATTTCAAAAAATCCTTCCCCATTTCTAAGTCTCAGCTTTAAAAGTAATCTAGCAAACCACGTCACGTGATATCCAAATTACTTCTTCAATCTCAAAGAATTTTCATTTTACAATAAAGTGCTCTTGTGACCCAGTAATTCTAGTTCTAGATCCAACAGAAACGCATGAAGGCACTTACTAAAGCACATGCGCCAGGACACTCACGAGGCCCCGAACTGGAACTAGTCGAGAGCCCGTCAGCATAGAATGGATGAGGAAACTGGAGGAGGTTCAGAGAGCGGCACATGACACAGCCTCGGGAAGGACCAGTCACAGCCTCACAGCGTGATACGAATGGGGCTCGCAAACAAGGGGGGCAGGAGAAGCCAGATACGCCTTTCTGTGTGGTTTCATGTATGCAGAGTTCAAGAACAGGTGACCATGGTGTACGATGTTAGAATGGGGATCAGGCTACCCCTGATGGGGCGACTGGAGCCAGGGTACTGGGAGGGCTGCAAGCCGACGGTTGCTGGGTCTGGGTATAGCTGTGTTCACTCAGCATATTCACTGAGCATCTAGTCACTGCTCTGGCCCTGACCTGCATGAAGACTAGTCTTCCTAGTTTGCCCAAGATGGTCCTCACTTCAGCAGTGAAAGCCCCGTATCCTGGGAAACCTGGCAGTGATGGTAAACTGGGACAGCTGGCTACCCTCTAGGACTATGGAAGTGGGTGGCCACATGGGCTTCTGTGGGCCCCATGAACTCAATGTCAAGTAGTGATCAAATCCCTGCCCTGCCCCACTCCCAGGTTTGTCCCGAGGACCAAACTGATGGTCCGGATCCTATACCAGTGGGAAAACCGATGGAGACAGCAAGATGAGTCTCCTCGAGGTCTGCAGGGGGACCCAGGGACCGAGCCAGGCCACAGGCAGCTGACAAAAGAGAAAGGCGTCTCTCCCAGGGAAAGACTCAGCGAGAGCAACCTGGTGCAGCCCTGGCTGCCTGACTCTCTCTGTTTACCAAGGGGCCAGAACCGTAGAGTCTGGTGTAGTTTTCTTTGCTCCTCAGCTCTCTTTCTCCTGGAGATGCACTCCTGGCCACAGTTTCTCCTCTGCTGCCCTAGGGGGAGGCTGTGCTGTGGGGGTGACCCCGAGCAGAGAAGAACATGACTCTCTGGGGTCCAGAACCCATGATACAGGTTCAATGGAGTGAAGCTGTCCTAACACGCCACAGGGAGAGTCAGACTCCTGAGTACATGTAAACGCCTCACTGCACCAAAAAATCACTCCACTTCTGCTAAAGCATTGGTAACTGTGGTTCCTAAACCTGGCTGTGCAACAGAATCACCTAAAGCCATTTCTTACAGTGGGGTCCAAAGACCCGGGGATCTAAGAAAGTACCTGTAGAGGTCTCCTTCAGGTTTTCTATGAGAATGTTTAATTTGTCCTTTTGCTTTAATGACAGAAGTTGTTTTTCAAAATGACTACAGGCACAGCTGCAGTTTCAGGGAAACCAGCCCATAACTGTGCATTGCTGCAAAGCTCAGGTTTCCATTGAGGTTAATGCCTGCTTGTAGCCTGGGACTTTAGAAACTGAATCAGCCAGATTCCAGCAAGAGGGGGTGCTCTACGGTCTGGTGCTCAAAGTGTAGAGCTCAGACCAGCACCATCAGATACCTGTAGCCTGTCAGAAATGTGGGTTCTCGGGTCCCCGGAACTTCTGAATCAGAACCTGTGATCTAAGGAGAGGCCCAGGGAATTCACGCAGATTACCGTCTGTGCAGACCTGGTCTGAATCACTGGGCTCCTTGCTTTTCTGCAGCATTTGTCAATGAATGACTCCCTATTTTCCACCTAATTTCCCACTTCTAATTACTATACAGTAGCTTTCTATTGTCTGTTGGCCCCACTAAAGGCTCTGTCATCAAAGCAGTCCATATACTGAACCCAGAGATGAGGCTGGCAGTGGCGTCCTGCTGCCATGAGGATGGGGTGTGGTGCCCTGAGGAGGACGGTGACACCCACAGGAGATGTGCACCTAGGCTCCTCTCTGTTTCTCTACAGACCCACAAACACATGCGGAGGCAAATTACACAGCACCAGCCATGTTCCTGCCCTCCTGACCAAAGGCCCCAGGCTGGCCAGCCTTAGGGATGGGACGGGCCCAGGATGGGTACCTTAGTGCGTGGCACTAGACCCTCCCACAGAAGTGTGGCACAGGCTGTGGACGTCACCAGGAGCACAGGAGCGAGGCAGAGCGGCGAGGAGGGGCCTGTGGCCCTCTTGACTCTGGATGGGCTCCCCGTCAGGCCCTGCCCTGGTCCCTCCAACATCAGGGCAGCCCAGGGCCCTCCCTCGTGAGGCCCAGGACTCACAGGATGTAGCAGATGACCCCGATGCTCCACATGTCCGTGGCATAGCCAATGGGCTCATAGTTGATCACTTCGGGTGCGACGAACTCCGGGGTGCCAAAGAGGACCTTCAGAGACCCTGCATTCTCTGCAACCAGGATGGAGAGCGATCAATCACTGGAACATCCCTAAGCCAACCCGAGGTGAGTGGATGCCAGGAGGGACACAAGTCAGGCCGGCCTTCAGCAGCTCTTCCCTTGCAAAACGGCACAGAGACCTCGGTCTCCTCACAGAAAAAGTGCAGACACACCAGTAAAACGGACAAACCACATGCGCAGCTCAAATGTCTAGGGTGAGATTGGGGGAGTGGGGAGAGCCCGTGACAGCCCTGCCCCAGATGGAATGACCTGTGTGTCTGTCTCTCCCACAAGCTTCCTGATGCAGGGGCTGTGACTTGTGCTTGACAATAACCTCTACCGTGCACTCTGTCCTTAGTGCTCCGCTGCCTGCTTTATGAGGACTTTCCTATTCAATATTCTTGCCTAAGAAGGAGCATGACCCCCATTTTCTCAGGAGGAAAGGGAGGCCCAGGGACTAATTCGCCCACCCAGTTAATGGTGGTCAGGACCTAACCTAGCAGTCTGACTCCTGAGCCGCATACCCCTTCTCCTCATACCACCTCTCCACGTGCAGCATCATGCCTCTCCTCCCAGGAGCTGCTGGGAGGTTAGTCAGGAAAAGCATAACCCCTAGGTGGTGCCTCTGAGCCCTAAAGGACCATCACCCACCAAAATGATTCTAAGTCCCTATCTGCCTTCCCCTGTCATGCCTTGCCTCCTGCAAGTACAGGAACAGCAGAGATGCTTCAGAGGACCCTGGCCTAGACCCAGGGCCTGATTCCACTGCAGCTCGTGGTGGGACTTGCTGGGCAAAGTGACGTGGACCTCAGCTTCCTGGTCTATTAACTGAGGCTCACAAATCTGCCCCGCCTACCTCACAGGGTTGCTGTGAGAATCAAATGAAGGAGAGGATGTGAAAGTGCTCTGGAGACTGAACAGCAGGACGCACTGTCACCAAAATGTTCCACTGATGAAGGCGCCAGAGTGAAAATAATCACAATAATAAAACACACAGCTGACACCTGTAAGTACTCAGGTGCCCCTCATAGCTCAGCTGGTAAAGAATCTGCCTGAATGCAAGAGACCCCCGTCTGATTCCTGGGTCAGGGAGATCGGTGGGAGAAGGGAAAGGCTACCCTCTCCAGTATTCTGGCCTGGAGAATTGTATAGTCTGTGCAATTGTACGGATTGTATAGTCCATGGGGTCACAAAGAGTCCGACAGGACTTTCACTTACAGTGCTTACTATGCCTGAGGCACTGCTCTTATCATTCTAACATATTAGCTCACTTGATTCCCTTAACAAGTCTATGAGGTGGGTACCATTATTATCCCATTTTACAGATACTTTGAGATGTAGGTTCCCACAGCTAGTAAGTGGGAGGGGCAGTCTCCACGGTCTCTGATCTCAGCTCCAACCTGGTGGACTCCCCTTAGTGCCCACGGAATGGAACACAAACATGACGCGCTGGGACAACAGGAGGCGGCTCAGCCTTACCCAACCTCCTGGCCAGGCCGAAGTCGATGAGCTTGATCCTGGTGCCGGTCTTGTTGACACACATGATGTTCTCGGGCTTGAGGTCCAGGTGGACGATGCCCTGCTTGTGGATGTACTCCACCCCCTCTGAGATCTGCTTCATGTACTTGATGCACTCCCGCTCCGTCAGCTCAAAGTCCTCATCAATGATGCGCTCGAATAGCTCGCCCCCGGACACGCTGCGGGGACAGAGTGGGCACTCAGACCGTAGGAGCAGGGAGACTGGCCCGGGGCAGGCTAGGGGAGGGGTCAAGGGCAGGAACGCCCAGGGGTTGGGGGTGCTGGGCATTTTCTGCAGTTTTCTGAGTTCTAGGCCACTGCCCCATCATGTTGGAGAAGGCAATGGCACCCCACTCCAGTACTCTTGCCTGGAAAGTCCCATGGACGGAGGAGCCTGGTGGGCTGCAGTCCATGGGGTCGCGAAGAGTCAGACATGACTGAGCAGCTTCCCTTTCACTTTTCACTTTCATGCATTGGAGAAGGAAATGGCAACCCACTCCAGTGTTCCTGCCTGGAGAATCCCAGGGACGGCGGAGCCCGGTGGGCTGCCATCTATGGGTCACACAGAGTCAGACACGACTGAAGCGACTTGGCGGCAGCAGCAGCAGCAGCCCCATTATGGGGGTCTCAGTCTTCCACTGTGTGAGGAGGACACAGGCTTCCTGGTTTCTTGCTTGGGGGACCCTGCCTGTGCTTGCTAAGCCTTGGGGGATTCAGGGAAACATGTAGGCTGGACAATTTCAGAGGTGGTCATGAGCTGAGAGATCCCCAATGCTCTCCTGAGCAGAAAGGGTAACTGCCAGATAACCTGTTTCCCCCAGATAACTGTAGATGTGAGGGACCCTCCTGTTCTGCAGCCACGTCTTTCAGCCATAAAGAACTGAAGCTTAAAATACTCATAGTCTCCATAAGCAGTGGCTTCACAAAGCCAGAAACAGAAAAATATCTCCAATAATAAGGAGCTTCAGCACATTTTCTAAAATTCATTGGCTGTAACTCACTATATTAATACTTACAGTTGTGACAAATTTGCTTCCTCTGGCTAGGCCTATAGCATCAGTTTACTCCTCCAGCCATAACTAACTTGTCTCGTTGGCTCCCTGGCTCAGGCTGGGAGTGTAGTACATCCTTCCTGCCTGGATAGACTTTGGATCCTGGCCATGGTGGTTCTGGGGCCTGCAGTGGGCACCTTTTGCTAAGGATTGGCCCAGAGGCTACAGCTAGCCAACATGTTTCCCTTCAGTGCAAACTCATGGGGCCTCTCTCCNCAGGCTGGGAGTGTAGTACATCCTTCCTGCCTGGATAGACTTTGGATCCTGGCCATGGTGGTTCTGGGGCCTGCAGTGGGCACCTTTTGCTAAGGATTGGCCCAGAGGCTACAGCTAGCCAACATGTTTCCCTTCAGTGCAAACGCATGGGGCCTCTCTCCCAGCCTTCCTTGCTCAGAAAGTTTAACGCTCTCCTTGGTAACTTATGTAGCATCCAGACACCAGTATGTTCTTCCACAACAGCCTATAGGTCCATCAGCTGAACAAGGCTGAGCGGGCTTCTTTCGAGGCCTGTCCTCTTCCAAGGGCTTTCCCTCTTCTAAGGGAAGCCATCAAAAAGATGAGCAAGAGCTGAGCTCGAACCCTGACTTTGTGTGACAGCGGGCATGTTACTTACCCCTTCGGAGCCCCCAGTTTTCTCACCTGTCCCTACACCATAGTAGTTAGGAACGGAGGAACTTCCGTAAAACAATGCCTGACATGTAGTGGGTGCTCAGAACATGTTACTTATCATTTGACAACCTGAAACGGGTCAAATGGATCTTGTTACTGACCCCTGAGGGAGAGACAGACAAAGATGCACAATGGGGCCCATTGGACCACTGACGCTTCTGCAGGCTTCCATCACCTCAGGACAGACTTTCACTTCTGAACTGGTAAAGGTCGGTTTGTTCCAGTGGCCACTGGGGGGCGCTAGAACCAACACTTTAGAACCAACTGAAAAGGAAGTCCTTGCGCAGCCAGGAGGTGGCGCCTTTGTCCTCAAACGCTTCATTTCTATTGCTCTCCACCCAGGCTCTAATTCAAACTCTAATTTCCCTCCGTAGGTTCTTAGGTTTCAGGCTGTTCTTAACTTCTCTGAGCCCGTTTCTATCTGCAAGGTGTCGGCAAAAACAGTGCCACCTCACAGCGTTTCTGTGAAGACTGAGTGAATTAATTCAGGTAAAGTGTTTAGAAAAGTACCTGGCATATAGTAAGTGCTCAATAATATTAATTATTATTATTATTTTAAAACAACCAGTTGCAGAGGAGGCTCTAGTTGAAATACAGACTCCCAAGCTTCTCTCCTGAGGATTTTGATTTAGAAAATCCTGGCAGGGTCTGTGATCCGTATTTTCAGAGTACACCAGGTCATTCTTACCATCAGATAAGTTGAGAAATACTGGTTTACTCAATCACTACCCCTGGGAGGCCAGCTGAAATTCACGTCCCCTGAGAAACCACTCTCGATTTCATCATATGATCATTCCTTCTGTGGGTTCCCATAGTCTCATCTCTGAACTTTTTGCATCAAGTCTGCATTTAATGTTGTCTGCTTTTTAATGTTGTTTATGAATATGTCTGGAAAAAGTCTGGTTCATCTCTAGACCCCTGTTTATACCTGGCAATATCTGGCACAGACAAGGTATCCCAAAATGTTTGGTTTTAAATATTCTGAAAAAGCAAGCAAACTTTTTTTTTTGTAGCATCCTTGGGAATGTCTGTGGCAATGACTGGTAGAAATCTGAGCCATCGAGATAGTTACTGCTGCACTTCTAGAGGCAATCTATTCAATAGAGGTGCATATAGATCCACACCAATTCAAATCTATTTAATGTATTTTGAAAACTGTTCCTGTGGTTCATTTTCAAGGATGGTAGGGCTTACACAAATAGGATTATTGCTTCTGTATAGGTTTATCTTCCAAATGCTCAAGACTGTGGATAGAAAGAAGCTACCATCCACAGAAACGAGATAAAGCCACAGGCCAAGATCGGGCCAAGGAAACGTATACTTAATAGGTAAACATTGAGAGCGAGAGTGAATGAACTATGAATACCCGCCTTATCCCGAGGGACTATATTTATCCCCCAACTGTAGATAACGGCCAGCCCTCGTTGGCAGCCAGAGGGATGCCACTCTATGGGGCTCCACACCCTGAC
Source organism: Neotragus moschatus (assembly GCA_006410615.1). Lineage (NCBI taxonomy): Eukaryota > Metazoa > Chordata > Mammalia > Artiodactyla > Bovidae > Neotragus > Neotragus moschatus. The sequence continues at coordinate 413,837 of SJYA01000375.1, forward strand.
CCTGTCCTTGTGTCAAGGCAGCCAGCTGCTTCTCCTTTGATCAGTTTTGCCAATGGTAGCACAAAGGTAAGATGGGCAATGGATGACTCAGCCTAAGCTGCATCTGCTTGGGCGCTCAGGGTCCTACCACCACTTGGAATGTCCCACAAGGACCATCCCTGACTCCCTGAAGAGGAGTCTGAAGGAACCCTTGTAACAGAGAAACACTGCTACAATGATGGGGCCTTGTCCTGTAATCAAAGGTCAGAAAGGCTGAAGATACTTTAACTCCGATTTCTCAGTGTATATGAGGCAGCTGATCTGAAAGCTGGGACCCTGGAATACAGTTTCATTTTTCTGTATCACCAGGGATTGTCCTTCTCTTAATCTGTTTCTCCATCAAACAAGGAGAAGAGCAATTGTACTGCTGAAAGCCAACCTTTTCCCTGCCAATGCCAGGTCTGTTTAAGCTGGAAGGGAAGGACAGATGGAATATCAATCTACTCCTTCAACTTTAGTCGAGCTCCTATCAAGGGGCAAGCTCCTTACTCCAAGTGCAGGAGAATCATCTGGTGTCTGTGCATGGAAGACTCACTCCTGTCCATGGGGGAGGCGTGGGGTGGAGGGATGAAAGCCAGACCAGATGAAGCCTTCTTACGTTTTCTCCCAACATTTTCCATCCAGCTTGCCAAGTCCCAATTCCAAGCTAAGTATGGTATTCTGCCCACTGGTGCTGCTGCCCGGCCTCACCCAGGCTGGGCTGCCTCCTACCCCCTCCTGTACCTTCTCATGAACTTGCTCAAGGTTTAACTTCTAAAGATGAGACATTTCTTCACATGTCCGCACATGCCCACACTGCCTGGACCAAGCAAACTGCTCTACAATAAATGTGAAGAGCAGCAGCCCACAGGGCTGTTGTGGGGGCATGATGAGTGAGGCCATGGACTCGGGCTGAATCTTCCCTAGAAGTGTGGAGGGAAGTTTGAGTTTGGGGTTGAAAACTGATTACAAGTGGCAAAAGAGGATTTTCTTTGAGTCTGTGTGAAAGTTAAACAGAACTGCAGAATTTAAAAGGGGAGTCTCATCAAATACTGCTCTTCACTGGAAGGATTTCATAATTACAGAATCATGGCTCAACAGTCATAGAAGCTGCCCCCAGGCTTCCTGAAATGTAGGATTTCCACACATTCAGTTGTGTGTTAAAATGCTCACAAAATAATTTTAAGTGGAGAAAAGACTGGGATATAGAAAAAGTTAATGCATCATACTCCTAAGAATAACTCGCAGTTATAGAGCCTCTGCCTGACATGTTATTCCATCTAAGCCCCACATTATTCACGGGGTGGTTTACAGCCTCCTTTTACAGATAATAAAACTAACAACTGGCACACTTGGGTAACTTATTCAAGGTCATACAACAAGGCAGAGCAGGGATTGGAGTGAGGTTGCTCAGACTCATGTCTATCTCTTCACCATGACTGNGAGCTGCCGGCCTGGAAGCCCTGAATGGACTGGACCCCCTCTGGATTGCAGGTGATTTCAACACTTCAACATTTGTCTGCTCCCAGCCAGGATGGACCCCAGGAGGAGAATCTAAGAACCACAGTGTGTGTGTAGGGGGTGGGGGGTTTCAATTGACTGTGGGGAAGAAGGGAGGGGCCACCTGCCTGGAGCCAAGTGATCTCAGCCCCTCCTCTCATAGACCATCCTCGCAGCCCGGAAGCTGCTGCCCAGGCCTCTTAGAGCCATACTCGCAGCTTCCACGGCCTTCGGCCCTGTGTGGGGCTCATCAAGGACTCTGCAGTCTCTCCTGGTGTATGCTGTAAAGGACCTTGGAAGCTTTCCTTTCCACCTAATGTGCATCTTACTGCCACGTTATCCCCTTTCTGTCACTTTTACAACAGCTGGGGAGTAGTCTTCCTGGACAAAGTAATATTCTAAGAACATGCAGACTGGAGCCTGGCCACCTGCCCTGGCACCCCGGCTCTAACCGGTTTGCTCCCACTCTGCTCACATCAAAGGGGGGCGTCATAGGGCAGCAGACAGTAGTTGCGCTACTCTGTTCCTCTCATCAGGCATTTGTGAGCAGCTAATGGCAGGAGCCCCAGGGAACTGCAGAGGCTGGCAGGGCTGCCCTGGGCCCGGGCTCCGTAGTCTCCCCCCAACCCCACCTAGCATGCTGTGGCTCTCAAGGAGACCTGATCTCCAGGTATCTCCAGGGTTCACCTGGGACAAGTCCCCCAAGACAGGACTGCACAGGCAAATTTATAAATTTGGTGTGTTTTCCATTGGCATCCTCCAAATTTTCTATCTGAAGCCCTTGTTTAACTTGAGAGTAAAGTTTAATTTCTATATTAAACCTAAATTTTAAAACTAAAGAGGGTAACCGTGTCACGTTCCACACTTTCGATGCCTCTGGCTCTCAGGGTGGCTTCAGGCTCTCACTCTGTTGAGCCACTGATCCGTTAGTCTCCTCTCTGCCGCGCATCTTAAAGCTCATTCTCTCCTAGAGCCCTTTTGCTTGCTTTCCCTCTCCCTTCCCTTCCTGCCCCTAACCTTTTCTCCATCTTAAATTCACAGCACTTGTTTTCTTCTATTCACAGGAAGCTTCTTGAAGTGACATTCCACATAGGCCTCCTGCTTCCATTCATTCCTTAGCCGCCGGCCAACCATTTTCTACCCCATGGAAGCTTCCCAGGTGGCTCATCAGTAAAGAACCCGCTTGCCAATGCAGGAGATGCAGGTTCGATCTCTGGGTCGGAAAGATCCCCTGAAATAGGAAATGGCAACCCTCTCCAGTATTCTCGCCTGCAAAAGGTCTTGGACAGGGGAACCTGATGGGCTGCAGTCCATGGGATTGCGAAAGAGTTGGACACCACTGAGTGAGCACGCACAGAAGTGCTATGGACTTTGCTCTCAAAGACCACTGCATAGCAAAGGGCTAAACCTAGACATCCTCCCGCACCCTCGTCTCTTTCCTCTTGGCCACTTGCTGCTTCCTGTGTTCCTGCAACACAGCAGCTCCCCTTGGTTCTTTCCCCTCTTCGTGCTTTCTCCCGGTCATGCAGTTTTCTTCATCTCTGCGTCAGTGCTGACTTTCTTTACCACCCTCTCTGTGCCCTCACCGAGGCTCATGGCTTCAAGCACCACTTCAGTAGTGAAGAGAGCTGAGCTTAAACCTTTGTCCTCAGCTCTAGACTCAGTCATTTAACAGCCTGAAGATGCCTCCCTGTGGACAGCCCTCAGACACCTCAAAACCAGAGCCTCCACCTCCTCTGGGACTCCCTGCTATCTAACCTCTAAATCACTAAGAGGCAGCCTGACCTCCCCCAGCAGTGTAACCCAAGGAACTCAGCCTCAGGGCCAGATGGCTCTGAATTCAAGCTTCAGCACACCATTTTCAAGCTTTGTGACCTTGGGCAAGTAGCTTCATTCCTCTAAACTTCAGTACCCCTATCTGTAAAAGGGGAGTAATAAAGGTATCTACTTCATTGAGTTAGATGTGTGAAGTAATGCATGCAAAATGTTTTAATCTGGCTATTATTAATAGCAAGTGTTAAGTATGTTAGTCACTATAAAACATAATAATCTCTAAATGGCTCCTGAATTGGTGTTTAGTTATAAGCCAAGATGTGGGAGTAATCTAAGACTCTTCTAACTTTTCCCTGCCCAAGAAGTGATTAGGAATGGTCAATTCCACCTCCTAAGGTTCCCTTACTATCCTCTCCTGGACTGTAACAGAGAGGCCCAATCAGTCTCTTACTGACTTCAATCTCATCCCCAACCCCATCCGCTCTGGTGCTTCTCAAACATTCATGTGTATATGAATCCATGGGGGGCTGAGGGTGGATGATGTTAAAATGAAGGTTCAAAATGTATTAGGGAAGTGGAGGGGGGCATCAGCCGTGGAGAATCTGCATCTCTAACAAGTTCCCAGGATCCCAAGACTGTTGGTCCAGACCACACCTTGAGTTGTAAAGGTCTACACTTCCTCAAACTCTAAAAAAAAAAAAACCACTATCTCAAGCTCCTACTTGAAAACCTTTGATAACTAACAATTTTATCCAGACTATCCTTTTTGGATTGCTTCCTCCTATTCTACCTCACACAGCATATTCCCCTGGCCACACATGAGAGTCTCAAAATGTGTTTCTACCAATTTGTACCTTTGCTCATGGTGTTTCCTTTGCGAGGAATGCTTCTCTCTATCTGACCTGCCTCTTGGANCTATCCTTTTTGGATTGCTTCCTCCTATTCTACCTCACACAGCATATTCCCCTGGCCACACATGAGAGTCTCAAAATGTGTTTCTACCAATTTGTACCTTTGCTCATGGTGTTTCCTTTGCGAGGAATGCTTCTCTCTATCTGACCTGCCTCTTGGAATCCTATTCCTTTCTCCAAGACTCAGTGTAAGTATTACCTCTAGGAAGCCTTTCCCAAGCTATATGGCAAAACTATTCATGCTTTCTGTTGTACCTCCACAATTTGTTTATACTTATAATATCAAAAGGATGTGGCCCATCTCAAGATAGTTAGTCTTAACTATAGTCTTCATTATAGATTTTAAGTTAGATTTTCACTGTTGGATTTTAAGCTTCTGCTCTTATTGGTCTTCATTTCCCAGGTACCTGACACTGAGTAGACCCTCAAACAGGAGTGCAGAAAGGAGGGAGAGGGATGGTAGGGGAAGATGCTGAAACTGTATGTAGGTCTGCCTGAATTCCAGCTTTCCAGGACTGTACTCCTGATTAACACACCATCTCCCCCTGGTGGCAGTGTATCAAAATTGCTGGTTCACTATTTTTTGAAAGATCACAGGTACCTCTTTTAGAGTATGACTCAGCATTACCACATCGGAAAGCAAGATCCCAAAAGACCCTGACAGTCAACAGCAAAGTCTTGTCAGTTCCCCTGTACCCATCTCCATTCAGACTTCTACACACACAAGGTAAGTCAAGTACATTTATCTCAAGCCAGTGATGAAAGGAAGGCAGCCTACCTTCTTCAGGTTTCTCTCCCAAGGCTGTGAGTTCAGACTCCTGGCTTGGCTCACTGGTTCCATAGACATTGACTGCACGCACACGGAACTTATATTCTCGGTCAGGGAGGAGGTCCTGGACGTTGAAAGAAGTGCTGCGGCATGTGGCTAGTTCTTTCCACGTCTTGTCCACTGAGTCCCAGATCTCGACACTGTATGACTGTACGGCGCTGCCTCCATCATACGAGGAGCCGTACCAGGACAAGGTCAGCGAGGAGCTTCGGATGTCAGAGGCACAAGGCGTGCCGGCTGGGGGGTCTGGCTTATCTGGGGAAACAGAAGCATAGCATCACTCAGCTGTGCAGGATTGCAGGAAGAGAAGGTTTTTTAATTAGCCAGTCATTTACAGATGTGAGAGTTGGACCATACAAAAGGCTAAACACTGAAGAATTGATGCTTTCAAACTGTGGTGCTGGAGAAGACACTTGAGAGTCCCTTGGACTACAAGGAGATCAAACCAGTCAATCCTAAAAGAAATCAGTCCTCAATATTCATTGCAAGGATTGATGCTGAAGCTGAAGCTCCAATACTCTCGCCCACCTGATTCAAAGAGCTGACTTTTTGGAAAAGACTCTGATTCTGGGAAGGAGTGAAGACAGGAAGAGAGGAGGGGAGACAGAGGATGAGATGGTTGAATGGCATCACTGACCCAATGGACATGAGTTTGAGCAGGCTCCAGGAGATGGTGAAGGACAGGGAAGCCTGGTGTGCTGCAGTCTGCTGGGTTGCAAAGAGTCGAACACAACTGAGCAACTGAACAACAACAGCGAGGGAAAAGCAGCTGTGGTCCCTGGTCCTGGCTGTCTTTCCCTCATCTATACAGTCACACTTATGCAAACACCTGTCTACATGGAAAGCCCCACAAATAGAGATACTATTTGCTTGAATATACCGTCTTTTTTGGCTAGTTTCTAGTCTACATGTCATGATTTCCTGTGCTTTGCCCAAGTCATAAACATATTTCTCAGTGTAAACAGATCTAGGAAGCTCCCCAGGAGGTGTGGACTGCTTCCCATCAAAAGTATGTCTTGAAAGAGAGTGCAATGTGTGTATGTGCACATGCGTCTGCTCCAGGCCTGAGGCCAGTGGCCTGAGACATAACAGGAACTAGTCTCTACTTTCTCTGGGACACGGGAAGCGCCTGCCCTGCTGAGGGTCAGTACAGCGCAGTGAGCGCTGGAGTCACACACAGGGCTTGAATACAGCTCTGGCTTCACTCACTGCTTCTTAGCCTCTGTGCCTCAGTCTCCTCCTCTGAAAATGTGCATGAAAACAGCACTGGATCACAAGATTGTCATGAGGTATTCCGAGGAAAACATCCTGTTGGAGTAGCCTTGCTCTCTTCGGTATTGCAGAAGCTCATTCTAACTTTATAAAACATTACTCCCGCCCCCCCCCTTCCATCCTCCTGCTGCCGCCGCATAGCTGCTCAGTCGTGTCCGACTCTGTGAGACCCCATGGACTGTAGTCCTGTCCATGGGATTCCCCAGGCAAGAATACTGGAGTGGGCTGCCATGCCCTCCTCCAGGGGATCTTCCTGACCCAGGGATCAAACCTGGGTATCTTGCATCGCAGGCAGATTCTTTACCACTGAACTACCAGGGAAGCCCTCCAACCTCCTAGGACTGGTATAAANGGCAAGAATACTGGAGTGGGCTGCCATGCCCTCCTCCAGGGGATCTTCCTGACCCAGGGATCAAACCTGGGTATCTTGCATCGCAGGCAGATTCTTTACCACTGAACTACCAGGGAAGCCCTCCAACCTCCTAGGACTGGTATAAAATGAGATAGAGAATTTCAAAGCAAACCACAGTAGCAAATCACAGTCATCTTTAAGGGCCAGAAAATGAGCCAAAGATACAAACTAGGAGCAGTCCCTTGGGCTGGCCACCTTCCTACTCAGACCAGTAATGCTAAGAACTGGTAACACTGCCAACTTCAAGGCAGATCACAGCAGCCAGTATGTTCATTAATGAGGTTCTTGAGTTTTGATATTGTTGACAGTTGTTCATCTCTGCCCGCAATGCAGGAGACACAAGGCAGGAGACACAGGAGATGTGGGTTTGATCGCTGGGTCTGGAAGATACCCTGGAGGAGGAAATGGCAACCCACTCCAGTATTCTTGCTTGAAAAATCCCATGGACTGAGGAGCCTGGTGGTTTAAAGTCCATGGGGTGGCAAAAAGTCAGACACAACTGAGCAACTAAGCGTGATTAAGCACATCTGAACAAAATTCTGAACAAAATTCTCCTATTTTTCAGATTTAGTCTCTGCAGGTCTCTGCAGGTAGTTGGTTTAGTGACAGATACAGATCTTCAGTAACCTTCATCTCCTCCAAGGCAATTTGAGTTTTAGAGTTCTCAAACAAACAAGGTCATGTATTATGCTCTGCGAATTTGTAAGCTATGTGAATTCCAACTAATTCCTTAACTTCCAATACTACTTTGCTTGTTTTTTTTTTCATTTGGCAAGTGGGGTTATATATCAGTCTCTCAGGGGTTTTGCAAGCATCAAATTAAGCAAACTCAGGTAATGTACTTGATTCCTACTTTCCTACACCTCAGCTAGGTAGGAAGGCCAAAGAAAATTCCTGCAGATGACCAAAGCATATGGAGAAGAAAAACATTCTCTGTGTGTGTGTGTGTATACATATACATATAAACACACACACACACATACGTGTGCATACACACATACCTAAACACATACATACCATACATACCTATACACATACATATTCACACCCTCCCCTCCAAATCCTGCTGTTGCTTCATTCCAGCCAGGAATGCACTGCCTGGAAGCCATTCATCCCCTGCAGCCCAAATCTGGGGCTAGAATTCTCGCCCTGGAATGATTCTGGGGCTGTGACAGCCACTCCCTGCTGGTGACAGTCACTCTGGAGGCCTCTTATGATGGAACCACTTTCACTGGTTGTTCAACATGTTCTCTTAGAAAAACTGTTTGTTCTCAAAGATATATTGGTCTTTTTATAAATATTTCTGGTGTTGGCTAAGATGTTTGTTACTCTAAACTCTCTTACAAGCAAGTGGTTCAAGTCCTCTAGGATCCAGCAAAAGAAGTAAAAAGGCCTAAAGAAGGATGAAAGACAGACTCCTTGCCTCCTTTAGAGGATATGCCTGGAAAACTTCTGAGTGGACACGTTTAGTGGCCTGTAGTTTGAGACAACAAATATAGACACACTCTACTGACTGATATATTCCCCTCCTGCTTTAGTGAAGAGGAGAAAACTTTGAGAAATGGCTATTTTGGAAGAGGTACTATTAATCCTCTAACCTGCTCCAAATGTCTCTTGGCTGAAAGAGAATAAAACAGGCACCAGTCATATGTCATGGCCTGAAGCACAAGAGAAGATGCAAAACGGGAGACCGTCTTTAATTCCAAGTGAAACCTCAATGCTTTCAGGGAATCTGATGCCAAATTAAGGAGTTCAGAACAGAGGCAAGTCTGAAGTCGTGGGAGATTGGAAGCCCCCACCCCCAAGACTGCCCTTAGAGCCACAGCCTGTGCCTGGTGCCTTCTGTTCTTTCCAACATACAGAGTGCACACAGAAACTGGACAAGCTGGGGACGACGCAGACAAACTCAGTCTGGGAGGGAGGCTTGGGCACGGCCTGGCAAAGGCCAGGTGGGCTCGGTGACTGGGGCCCTGAGCTCCATGCTTCTGTGGAATTCTCTCATAACTCCCTGGACACTGGCCTAGCCGAATGGGAAATGCTGAGTCTAAGGGGAGGTCTTCAGTGGCAATAGCTCCAGGATTAGAAAATGTTCAGTAAGTGTTCTCACTCCTGGGAAATCGAAGAATCTCATCTCTAATGCTTCTCTGTGCTGACAATCTCTATGAACCTGTGCATTTGAGATGGTCTTTGACTGGATCTAAGCCCACCTTTTAAACTTTGGCAGGGCTGTGAGGGCCCCCAGGTTGTGCACCTGGGTAATCCCGGCCCTCTGGGGTTAGGCAAGGTGCTGCACTTACCAAGAACACCCAGCTGGCCAATGGCAGAGCCAAAAGGAGATTCAAAATGTCTCCAAACCCTCATTCCAGGGGCCTGTTATTTTCTAGGCTATCAAGCCACATAAGATCAAGAGAGCATCTGGCTCAAGACCAAGCCAAGTGTTATGAAGTGAAATCACCCGTCCTTAAAAATCATGCGCGTTCCCAGCTCCGATAGCCCTGGGGGGTTACTGGGTACCTGGGATTTTCTCTGCTGTGTTCGTCTTCTTTAAAGATCTGCAGAGTGGTCTGTTTGTCTTGTGCTGGACTAGTCACATGAAGGACTTCATCTGGGGTAAGCAGCTGCTCTCTCCTACCTGAGCGGCCCTTCCCAGGCTGAGGCTGGAGACCCAGGCGTAGGCAGCGGCCCTCTGAGCATCACGTGTCCCTGCACTGCCCTTTGTTGTTGCTGTTCAGTTGCTAAATTGTGTCGGACTCTGCAACCCCTGAACTGTAGCCTGCCAGGCTTCCCTGTTCTCCATTATCTGTCCTTTAACATATAATAATAAGCCTTCAAAATAGCTAAACATCACTCTTTTAAAGTAACTGAGGCAAAGGCTAATTTTTATCATCATTTTAAAAACTGTGTGCTGTGTGCTCAGTCACTCAGTTGTGTCCGACTCTTTGTGACCCTGTGGACTGTAGCGCGCCAGGTTCCTCTGCCTATAGGATTTCCCAGGAAAAATTACTGGAGTGGGTTGCAATTTCCTCCTCCAGGGGATCTTCCCAGCTCAGGGATCAAACCCACATCTCTTGGGTCTCCTGAAGTGGCAGGCAGATTCTTTACCACTGAGCCACCTGGGAAGCCCTTTTTTTTTTTTTTTTTAAAAAGGAGTCATAAAGTTAGTGGTAAATTTCTCTTCTTGTATGCTCTTTAGAGAAGTACTCCTTTCTTTTCAGAGAGTTTATGATTTTTAATTCTAGGAGTCATAAACTACCCAAAAAGAACAGGGTATTTTAAAGAACAAACAGAAGAGAAGTTTACTGCTAACTAGTAGAAGTTGTGCTAAATTGGCCTTATTTAGTGGGCTTCCAAATGGATGCATCCAAAGTGCTTGAAACAGTCCAGAGTAGGCCAAACAATGTCTGTTTCATCTCATTTACATTTTAGATCTAGTTAATCAACCCTGATCAGATAATACACAGATGTCCCTAGAGACAGGCAGGTAAATCTGGGCTTAATCCAGGTTTACTTTGGACGGAGTCTAAATCCACAGGCTCTGAATGAATGCGGATTTTCTGTGTCCATCAATGCAAGTTCTCATTTTATTGAGCAATTCTATTCTTAGCTCTCCGAGAGGGAGGCAGACAGAAAGCCCTTCCCCTCCATTCCATTCCCCTTCCAGGACGGCATTTAACACGCTGCTCCTGCCAGCTGGCGGGCAGCCACGCCAATGGCCCTGTCAGCACTGGCCGAGGAGAATGAGAAACTAAACCATAAAAGGCCACAACTGCAGGCTGGGCGGTGGTGATGGGGGAGGGGAGCTGGTGGCACTGTGCGGAGCGTGAGGGCCGGGGGCACTGGCCGCAGAAGAGCAGTTCCAAGGAGTTGACCCTGAAGTTCGCCCAGCAAGGGCAGATGAGAGNGCCACCTTACCAAAGAGCTCCACAGCCTCTCCTGCCCGCACCTTCTGGTCCTCAGGAAACTGGATGATCTGAGGCGGCATGGCTGGGGGAGGACAAGAGGGAGAGTGAGCTCGAGGAGGAGGGAGCTTCAAACGCTCTGATACCATCTGACGCTTCCGGTCACATTGGTCTGTGACTCCTCTCTCACTTTCTGGAACCTTCAGGGTGAGACTGAGGGCAGTGACCTTTGCTCCACATACCTAGGCTGATGGGCCTGCTAGGTCTGTTGGTCTCTTGCTGCTGATTCCAACAGAAGCGACCCATACAGTTTACACGGCATGATTCTCTGTTGGTTGGTTGCTCTGGTATTTGTGATTTCCCCTAATTTTTTGAATCTTATGTCTTAACTCCTTTCTTAACTATGCAGTGTCTTGCCATCTAACATCCAGGTCACTCTGGCTGACAGGCTCAAACTGGCTCACATCCTCAAATGTCTTTCCATGGGAAACAAACAGTGTTTCCTATGACAGGGACCTTCAGAGCAGACGAGAACAGCACAAGTGGACCATCTCCACAAGGCAGACCGGAGGACAGAGGGGTGAGTAGGCTTTATGCCAGGAGAGAAGGAGAAAAGGCAAGTAGTTGGAAGAGGGTGGAGGGCCTAGACTTGCAGAAACTCAGGGAAAATTCAGCCTAACTACTGCAGAGCTTGAATCCGGGGTGGGGGTGTGGTCTCCTGGGACCACATTCCCAGTGATCAGTCTAGCAAAGGGAAAACCCCTCACGCCAGATGACTCCCTTGTCCCTAAATGCTGCTGTGGCCAATTACCTGCCTTCGGAGGTGTCTTGGGGGCCGGTTTCTTTTTCACAGTTGCATCACCTGAAACAAAGACATTCACAGGTTATTTTCTGTGTTTTCACAAGGCTCCTAAGTCCTGGAAGGGCGCAGTCTTACCCTCTGGCCCCTCATCCAGACAGAGCCCTCACTTGAATATGCCTTTGGAGACCTTGCAGACTCACGTGGAGAACCTCACGAGAAAATGAATATCCCTTCTCGGGGGGGCCTCCAGAGGGATCCCTGGAACCTCCATAGAGATAAACACTTCAAAAATGCTTAAGTGTCCATTCTCCATTTCAGTGAGGAGACTCCCAAACTCACTAACTCTTCTCTTACCCTAACTTTCAGGAAACTCATAAAGGAAATTATGTCAGATAAACTGACTAAATTTAGTCCTTGGTGTGGATCCAAGGGTCTCAGGCTTCCTTTCTGTAACAGACTATGGATTGGTGGCTTTTATTTACTTTTTTAATGTTTGTTGGATGGATCAGTGAATGAATGAACAAAGGAATGAACTAGTCAATGGTCCCCTCCATTCTTAAGGCCACACTCTCCAAATAACTCACATAAGAAAAACGACCCAAGCAGACCAGTTTTCAAGCACAAAACTATTCATTGGTCTAAGTAGTAATATGGTGATTATGCAAAAATATTCCCAACTGTCTTCATGGCTTGTTTTCATATTTCTTTCAGGTCTTTGTTCAAAAATTATCTAACCTACTTATCCAAATGAAAACCTGCATTCAGACAAACATCTGTATATGAATATTTGTAGTGGGTTTACATGTAATTGTCCCAAACTAGAAGTTATCCAGCTGCCCTTCAACTGGAGAATGGATGACTGTGGTACATCCACACAAGGAAATACCACTCACTCACCCACAAAAAGGAACAAACTTCTGATACACACTACGTGACGAATCTCAATGATTCATCCTTCTCTTCCACTAAGAGAAGACAAAGGCTATTACTGTATAATTCTGTTTGTAGGCCATTTTAGAAAAGGCAAAACTATAGGGACAGAGAAAAGGTGGGCATGGGAGGGGCTGACTACTGAGGGGCACAAGGACACGTTTTAAGGTGTGGAGCCGTATCTTGGTCATGGTGGTAGTCACAGGACTATAAACATTTGTCGTGGACTGTGCAAGAGAACGGGTGAATTTTATTGTGTGTAAATTATACCTTAATATGAAAAAGGGGAAAGAGTTGCTTAATCAATGAGATCCTCGTGAACCACTCTACAACAAATAGCTGTGGCTTTATAAGAGACTGTCCTTATTTTTAGGAAGAATATACTGACGTATACAGGTGTAGAGAATATTATATGTGAAGCTTACTTTCAAACTGCTCATAAAAAATAACGTGTACGTATGTATATGTGTATACATTTGTGAAGAGGTAGAAGGAAAGGTAAGTGGAAAACAGACAAGGAGAGAGAATATATGCAAAAGCAAGCATGATAAAACATCAGTATTTGAAGAATGTGAGTGGAGGGTACACAAGGATTATTTGTACCAAATAGTACAACTTTTCTCTAGTTCTGAAATTTCAAAATAAAAGTTAAACAGGAAGTTAAACAATGTTTTGTCCCATCAACACGATGTAGTTGAGATGAAGGAGAATGAGAGAGCAGCGTCTGGTGAGGAGATGGCTGGAAGATGGGACTCAAACCAGAGTGGACCTGAAAGATGATCCTTTTTAAAAAAAAATTTTTTTCTTCATGGTAGCATATTTGTTGTTAACTGACATTTCCAGGCATAATCTTATTTATTTAGCCAGACTGTGTGGCATGCAGGACCTTAGTTTTCCTACCAGGGATCAATCCCTTGCCCCCTACAGTGGAAGCGGTGTCTTAGCCTTTGGACTGCCAGGGAAGCCCCTTGTGATGATCTGACCTGCAGAGAAGAGTCCTATTGGTTAGGAACAGAGTGTCTCAGAGTAGAGAGTCATGGTTATGATGTTTGGTGGAAGATCAGTAGAATGATGCTTGGTGGGAGGTGGCTAGAGCACAGGGCTGGTTTCAGACAGCGATGGCATGAAGATGGTGGGACAATTTAAGAAGATAGGAAAATTCTGCCCCTCAGTCACACTCGTCACGTTTCAAGTGCTCATAGCCATACACGGTCAGTGGCTTCCATTGTGCAGATAGAGAGCACTGCAATCATCACAGAAAAGTTCTACTGAACAGTCTTAGTCTAGAACGAGTGTGCAAGTTAGGTCTTTGTTCTGAGTAACAGGGAGTCCTGACTCAAACAAGAGTCCAGCTAGTCTAGAGGACCTCTGGAGGTCTTTCCAATTCCAGGGCATGAGAAAATCCAGTCAGGAGGCTATTGCCATACTCTTAGAAGAAACTGACCCAGGTCCGGCCTTGGTAAAGGCTGCAGAAAATAAAGTACAAATATGAGGTGGAAGAAAATTTACAAGATTTTAAGGACTAGACAAGAGACAGGAACAAAGATTCCTCAGGGATTTCTTGCTTGAATAAATGGGAAAAANTATAAACATTTGTCGTGGACTGTGCAAGAGAACGGGTGAATTTTATTGTGTGTAAATTATACCTTAATATGAAAAAGGGGAAAGAGTTGCTTAATCAATGAGATCCTCGTGAACCACTCTACAACAAATAGCTGTGGCTTTATAAGAGACTGTCCTTATTTTTAGGAAGAATATACTGACGTATACAGGTGTAGAGAATATTATATGTGAAGCTTACTTTCAAACTGCTCATAAAAAATAACGTGTACGTATGTATATGTGTATACATTTGTGAAGAGGTAGAAGGAAAGGTAAGTGGAAAACAGACAAGGAGAGAGAATATATGCAAAAGCAAGCATGATAAAACATCAGTATTTGAAGAATGTGAGTGGAGGGTACACAAGGATTATTTGTACCAAATAGTACAACTTTTCTCTAGTTCTGAAATTTCAAAATAAAAGTTAAACAGGAAGTTAAACAATGTTTTGTCCCATCAACACGATGTAGTTGAGATGAAGGAGAATGAGAGAGCAGCGTCTGGTGAGGAGATGGCTGGAAGATGGGACTCAAACCAGAGTGGACCTGAAAGATGATCCTTTTTAAAAAAAAATTTTTTTCTTCATGGTAGCATATTTGTTGTTAACTGACATTTCCAGGCATAATCTTATTTATTTAGCCAGACTGTGTGGCATGCAGGACCTTAGTTTTCCTACCAGGGATCAATCCCTTGCCCCCTACAGTGGAAGCGGTGTCTTAGCCTTTGGACTGCCAGGGAAGCCCCTTGTGATGATCTGACCTGCAGAGAAGAGTCCTATTGGTTAGGAACAGAGTGTCTCAGAGTAGAGAGTCATGGTTATGATGTTTGGTGGAAGATCAGTAGAATGATGCTTGGTGGGAGGTGGCTAGAGCACAGGGCTGGTTTCAGACAGCGATGGCATGAAGATGGTGGGACAATTTAAGAAGATAGGAAAATTCTGCCCCTCAGTCACACTCGTCACGTTTCAAGTGCTCATAGCCATACACGGTCAGTGGCTTCCATTGTGCAGATAGAGAGCACTGCAATCATCACAGAAAAGTTCTACTGAACAGTCTTAGTCTAGAACGAGTGTGCAAGTTAGGTCTTTGTTCTGAGTAACAGGGAGTCCTGACTCAAACAAGAGTCCAGCTAGTCTAGAGGACCTCTGGAGGTCTTTCCAATTCCAGGGCATGAGAAAATCCAGTCAGGAGGCTATTGCCATACTCTTAGAAGAAACTGACCCAGGTCCGGCCTTGGTAAAGGCTGCAGAAAATAAAGTACAAATATGAGGTGGAAGAAAATTTACAAGATTTTAAGGACTAGACAAGAGACAGGAACAAAGATTCCTCAGGGATTTCTTGCTTGAATAAATGGGAAAAATTTTTATTGATGCAATATGGAATTTGGGAGTGAAAGATGAGGAGTTTGGCTTGGTCTAAGAGAATATGGTTGATAAAAGGGTGTAAGCAGTATATAGGCTAGAAGTCCAGGATCAGAATTCTAGAAAGAGCTGGTGGAAGCTGAAAGAGAAAGATTACAGGATCAAACAGACAATCGTTAATGGGATCTGTGAGGATGGGTCAGTTCTTTGGGGGAAAAGTACAGTGAAAGATGAAAAAGGGTCAGGGTCTTATCTGAGGTGATGCCGCCAGTAAGGAGCTGGGATGAGGCAGCAGGGCTACGGAGGGACTGTCCCTGAGACCCAGGGCAGAGGAAGAAGGGCACCGAGAAGGTACGACCAACATCAGGTGATGCGTGGGCAGGAGAGGCACCGCCACCTCCAGTTTGAGAGGGCAGGACATGGGGTCAGAAGTTGCTCCAGAGGAGACTCTCAAGAAAGCAGGGAGCGAGTCACCCAGTCCATCAGGACTCCCGAGATGAGAGGGACACAGAGAGACAGGGCGACAGAAGAGGCAATGTCAAGCCAAGCTTTCTCCCAGGGTGAGAGAGAAGAACCCAGACGAGAGAGCAGCAGGCCAGCACTAGGTGAGAGGGAGCCCAGGGATGCTCGTAGGCAGATGCCCCAGGGCGCTCCTAGGCCCCTCAGGAGTGGGCACCAGAGGGGGTACAGAGCCCTCTGAAGGGCTGAGCCATGAAGCCCCTGCCCACCTGCACCCAGGGCAGATGGGAAGGGGGAGGGCCCGACTGGAAGAGAGCAGCCCTTCTGGGAAGGAAAAGGGGGTTCCTCCCAGAGCCAGGACCTGCCTCCTGGAGCAGGAGAGTGTGGAGGGCTGCTGTTACGGGCTGAGCTGCGCCCACCCCTCCCAATTCATACCTTGAAGCCCTAAACCAGTACCTCAGAATATGACTATATTTGGAAACAGGAATTAAAAGGAGGCTGCTAGGGTGGACCTTAATCCAAACTGACTGGTGTCCTTATAAGAAGAGAAAATTTGGGCCCACGGAGAGACACCAGGAAGACATGCACAGAGCACAGAGCAAAGGCTGCCCCCTGCAGAAGGCTGCCTCCTGCAGGCCAAGGGGATAGAGGCCTCAGGAGAAACCAAACCTGCCGACTCCTGACCTCAGGCTTCTAGCCTCCAGAACTGTGGGACAACACAGCGCTGATGTTCAGGCCACCCAGTCTGTGCACACTGGTGGAACTGGGGAGAAGCTCTGGGGGCAGGGTGCCCGCCTCTGGAGCCATGGGTGAGGAGTTAATAAAGAGGCAAAGATGACATACAGTAAAGGCGATGACTCCAAAGTTCCCCCTATACTATCTTGGGGCTGTGGGTAAACATACACGGCCGGAAGCAGAGCCTGAACTAATATCTATCTTTCTGTGTTATAGTTAAATATGGTTGAAGGTCAAAGTTTCCTGGTTGTTCAATAAATTTGGAGCATCTCCTGTTTGAATTCATTAGCATCTGAAACTGATTTGGTTCCCATCAGTCACAGCTGTTTTAAACATTAACAATGTTCTGTATTCTATTCTATATATATTTTAGAGGCCCACCTGCTGAAATCCATTAATTGTGTTCTGGGCTTAGGAGAACATGATTAATGGACTAGAAAGCAGAGTTACTGGATTCTAACACCTGATTTCTTGTAGAGAGCTGGACTCAGCAAGCTGAGTTTCTAATCCATGATGTCATCATCTTTTTTTCATTGGGTTCTTACCCCAACCAAATACAAGCAGGGCACTTCACACTATTTCCATTTTATGAAAAAGGAGATGGGTTTGAATAAAAGTCCGATGACTTGCTGGGTTCATAAAATGACATGTGGCTGAATTAGAAACAGGGCTTAAGCCTTCTGTTGCCCAGTGTGTGGCTGCTTTTCTCCTGTTGTCTCCTGACTCCCTTGGACTCTCTCCCCCATCCCCAAATCAGGGCCTTAACACCCTCCTCTGTCCCTCTGCAGAAATGCAGTGGGCGTAGGCTCTGGTCCTGGACTTGGGTTCAAATGTTGCCCTGTTACTCCCTACAAGGTGTGCCTTCAAGCTTGCTATGTAACCTCTTGGAGCTTTAGTGTCCCCATTCAAATATGAGGAGAATAAATAAAATTTGTTGTAAAGAATTAAGCTATGTTGTAAAGTTCAGTTCAGTTCAGTTCAGTCGCTCAGTCGTGTCCAACTCTTTGCAACCCCATGAACCACAGCACGCCAGGCCTCCCTGTCCATCACCAATGCCCAGAGTCCACCCAAACCCATGTCCATGGTGTCAGTGAAGATATAGCATAAAGTATACGTTCTGACACCAGTCCTCCTCTCCCCTCCNGCTCAGTCGTGTCCAACTCTTTGCAACCCCATGAACCACAGCACGCCAGGCCTCCCTGTCCATCACCAATGCCCAGAGTCCACCCAAACCCATGTCCATGGTGTCAGTGAAGATATAGCATAAAGTATACGTTCTGACACCAGTCCTCCTCTCCCCTCCCCAGCTCCTCCCCTCGACCCAGTCTCCTTTCTTCCCCAAACAGACCCCCAAAGGACTTCTCTGTACTTTCCTTCATCTGTTTAGTCCCCGCACTGCTGGCTGGGTCAGCTTTATACCTATATGAGCTCTCTCCTGCTGTGCCTGGAGCTCCTTCCCCAGTTCAGGGCTTCAGTACAGGTAAAATACTCACTGGTCCAGATGCCCGAACTCTCAGTACCTCTTGGGTCACTAATCAGTTTCTTTCCCTCTGGATGCTTCCTTCTTATTATCTTACTATTGCTGTCAGCCTTTTGTCCCCTACCTCCCACTCCAACATCCTAAACTTTCTGCAATAGCCATTGTAAGAGAGGAGTTTCACAGAAATAGAAAAAGATATAACCATCCTTGCAAACCCAATGGAGGCTTCTGGCCACAGGGCCTGTAAGGAGAGCAGAGCATCCTCCTTGTCCTTGCCCAGGTTCTGTCCCTCTCCCAGACAGCCAGTCCCAGGCAGTATACCCCTCCTGGTACAGCAGTGCCCCCCAAACTCTCAAACTCCCCAAACTACCCTAAGCTCCTCTCTTTATCCCTCTGCTGTCCTCATTTTCCCAGGAGCCCAGACCTCTCTCCTGAGCCCACCCATACATCCCACTGCCTGACACCATCTCCCCAGGCACATACAGTAAACCCAACATCTGAAACCAAATGCAGGTCTTCTCCCCACACTGCTGCTCATCTCCATTTCTCCCAGGCCCCCCACCCACCGTCCCCTGCCCATATCCAGTCACTGCCTAACATCTTTCAATTCCATCAACAAAATAACTTCCTTGGTTCCTCTTTCCACATCCCCACTGTTACCATTCTAGTCCTAACTGTTCTACCTCCTAGACTTGTGGTCCCCTGTTCACACCCTAGGGCATCCATCACTCTGTAGCCAAAGTGATCTTTGTCAAAAGGGAATCTGATGTCACTCCACTGTTTACACTTTTCCAGTGGCTGCCCATTGCCTCTTGGGATCGAGTCCAACTCATCAGACAAGGGTTTCTGCAATCTGTGCTCAGCTTTCACCTCCAGCCTTCTCTCTAACTCTTGGGGAACACCCTCACTCATGCTATTTATGCTCAGTGGCAGTGGTTCTCAAAATTTAGCATGCCTGATAACCATCCAGGAGAATTACTAAAAACACAGATTCCTGACTTCCTTGGGGTGTGGATGCTGCTGATCCCTATGCCTTCTGGGGACACCGCTTTGTATACCTCACTGAAAGCCTTTCGGTTTCTACAATGCCAGGCTTTTGTTGTCAGATCTTTGCTGACTCATTCACACGTCACTGCTGCCAAGTGGGTCCCTTACCCCTCTGAGGTGGTTTCATCAGCAGCTATCACAAGGCATTGCAACTGTGGAAACCTGCCCCCAGTGTGCATATACCCTGCAAGTTCCCTGAAGACAGGCACAGGGCCATCATGTTCATCTTCTGTATCCTCAGTGCCTTGCTCAGTACCGGGAACAGGCTAGAAAATACCTTTTAAAGGAATGAGTGGAATCCCCGGGGAACTCTGCTAACACGGTATTTCCTGAGAACACTTCATCACAGCCCTGGGCTCTGATGCTCAGAGATGAAGCCTGTTGGCTTGAATCCTGTGCAACTTTCCATGAAAAGGAGAAGGCCCCTAGCTCTGTCACCAATTTAGATCAAAGTGGCCAGGTGCTGAGCCTTCCACCCCAGACAGGAGACTGAGTCTGGAAAAAGTGAAGCAGCCCAATAAAAACATCAAAATCGAAACACTGAATTTAGAAGCCTCCTGGGAAACCTGGAGCTGGGCTGGAAAGACTGGCTTCCAATCATGTGGGTAAGGCATCTTTTGCTTTTGCTCCAGCCTGCCCACACCCAGCTAGTCCTGGCCTCATGGACTTTCCTTCTGCCCTGGGAGGGAGGAGGTCAGCACCCCACAGGAGTTTCCACGCTGCTCAATCTGAAGACACATGAGTCTGTCTCTCCAGTGAATCCATAGAGTAGAAAGATCAGAGTTAGCCATTGGGAGATATTTACAGAGCCTGAAGGTGGGTCTTACAGCGTCCAAAGGGTCTGAGATAACGAAGAGCTGGAGGAAACTGGGGAGGTAGCATCAGTAGCCTTGGGTCCAGGGAGGTCCCTGGATCTCTGCCTCTCTGGGGACATTTCCCTTTTTAGGTAGCTAGCTAAAAACAGACATCAAACCCTTCACAATTCCCCAAATAAGCATTCACTTTCTGCCACAGCTCCCGAAGGGGACATGGGTTGGGTGACATGTGAAGGGAGCATCCACCCTGAGGCTCTGTCACAGCAGGGGGTGGCGGTGAGGATCTGGGGACGGGGCTAAATCTCACTGACCTGCACTGGGGCAGGCTCAGGGCTCGAGGGGGCTTTAAACAGCACCCTCGACGCTGTTCCCCTCCACCCCAACTTCCAGTCCCACACACATCAGGCCCTTTCCAGACCCTCCTTACAAACTGTGGAAAAGCACTGGTCATTTTCCCAGAATGAACATCTCTGGGCAAATTTCCTGTACACATTCCCTCACAGCAAAGGCCGTCACATAAGATTCCAGAGGAACACTGATCCTCTTGTTACTGCAAACACCCAGCCCCGGGCCGCCGGGACACAGAACACTGGGACAGTTGTGAAAGAGGCAGCCCGCATGGCCGGGACAGCAGCGCCAGCGTTGTCTGACTGGCACCCTCCAGGGCATCCCTGGGGGGACCCACCCTGCCACGGAACTGGCTCGTGGGAGACGACGGCAGAGCAGGGAAGTAGATGGACCCAGCAGCCCAGGGGTGGAGGCACAGGTCCACACGCACAGTGTGCTGGAGGGCGGCATGAGCAGCAAGACCAATACTTTGGGTGGGAGTAACCAGGAGTTGGCTCAGCTTTCAAAGACATTCATGGAAATAGCCCTGCTTCTCTCCCAGGGTCCCACAACTTTCCCCGTCGAGCAAGTCTCGATGCCAAGTCTTAACCTCTCCAGCATTACCTTCCAGCCCTTTGACTCCTGGAAAGCATATTGAACAGAAAGATGGGATCCTGGAGAAGCCCTTCAAGATAACTGGACACTGCTTTTGATACCCAAAGATGCTTTCAAGGTGACCGACTTTTGGTTTCAGGGAGAGACACACTCAGGAGACCAAGGCAAAGACATCTAAGAGCATCACAATCTGGGATAGTAGTGAGAGAGGTCAAAGGGACTGGTAAAAGAGGTGAGGCTCAGGCCAAGATCAGGCACAGAACACAAGGGTGTTCCACCTTCCCCATCTCCAGATCCCAGGAACATGGGAACTGATGAGGACACTTCAAGAGGGAAATACTTCCTATATCCCTACTTCAGGCCAGCCACTGACGTTTCAGAGACAGACGGGCCTTGGTTCCTATTCCCTAATTGTACATGGCCCTATGGATGTTTGTCTTTTCTAAAAGATCTTCAGCTTTACAGACTGATAGGAGGAATCCCTGGGCCTATTATCACAGTGCCTCTCTGTATTTTCTTTTTCTTTTTGGCCACACTACGTAGCAAGTGGGATTTTAGACCAGGGATCCTGGTTCCTAGACCAGGGGTTGAACCTGAACCCCCTGTGTTGGAAGCTCAGAGTCTTAATTACTGGATCCTGCCTCTCTGTATTTTTCTCAAGCCATTCCTTAAGCCCCAGCAATGTCTCTTTCACACAAAACTCGTCAGATGCCCTCCAGCTGGAACACCCTAAACCTGGACGCCATGCATACAGCCTCCCTCCTGTATGGATGTCTCTGCCGCGGTGTGTTCGCACTTGCTGGAGCTTCCACCTTCCACACACCAGATGATGTGAAGGGCTTTAGCCAACACTGCATCACTCCCAAGAAAAGCATTCTACTGAATGGCCTGATGTCAGAGCTAGAAAAGGCCTGGGGTCAGTTGGAGAAAGTCCCTACTTGACACTGTAGAAGGGGGAGGGGCTTTGACCAAGGTCAAGGCCACATTCAACCAGAAGCAGAACCAAGAACCTTCATTCCCTGCTCTCCACCCCAAGGGCTGTCTGGCGGTACCTTGTGCCTGAGTGCTGGCCCAGCATGGGGCACACACAGTAAAGGGGCATCTGGAGGTCTGACAAGGAAGGGTGTTGTGGCCCCCACGTCCCCACACCCCCACAGGTGGAAGATGTTTCTCCCCCAGCCCGCGCTCCTCCCTGTTCCTTCTTCAAAGGTGGGAGACGACCCACTCTGAGCTGGAGATGTGCATAAAGTTTTCCAGGAGTGCAGACACTGCACTTCCATCAAGAGGGGGGAGAGCAGCCAGAAAGAGGGATGGATAACTGACAAAAGTCAAACGTGGGACTGTGGGTTAGATAGTATCAGTTCAATGTCAGATGTTCTGATTTTAAGAACTGCATTGCGGTTATATTCTTAGAAGATACACAATAAGCCATTTATTTAGAGGCCTAGGGCATGATATCTATTTGTAAGCAGTATATATATTTGTCTCTATATGAAAGTGAAAGTCTCTCAGTCTTGTCCAACTCTTCGCAACCCCATGGACTATACAGGGGGAATTCTCCAGGCNTCTTAGAAGATACACAATAAGCCATTTATTTAGAGGCCTAGGGCATGATATCTATTTGTAAGCAGTATATATATTTGTCTCTATATGAAAGTGAAAGTCTCTCAGTCTTGTCCAACTCTTCGCAACCCCATGGACTATACAGGGGGAATTCTCCAGGCCAGAATACTGGAGTGGCTAGCTGTTCCCTTCTCCAGGGGATCTTCCTGGTCTCCCTGGTCTCCCACATTGCAGGCAGATTCTTTACCAGCTGAACCACAAGGGAAATCCATCTCTATATGGTGAATGGTGAATATGTATGACTAGATACAGCATATATATGGTATTATAAATGTAGATATGAATATTTGATTAATGGTGTATATACGTGAGTTTATACATAATGACAAGACAATAGGACAAAATGTAAATAATGGCTGAATCTAAGTAAATGGTGTACAAGAGTTTCTTATACTATTCTTGCACCTTTTCTGTAAATTTGAAATCATACCTGAATAAAGTTATTAAAAAATTCCCATTAAGAGGCATGCAGCAAAGACCCTGACAGGTCTTAAGAACCAGGAAAGCTTACCAGCTGTCCCCTTTTTCTCCCCACAGCTCTGATGGCAGTCAGACCTGTGTCCCCTGGAGGACAGTGCCTCTACTGTGTGGACAGCACAAGGGTGGCCCTGAGACTGCGGAAGGCGCAGACTGGTGTGGGGGGAGCATGGGTCAGGCCACCTCACAGTGCCCACATCTCACCAGCTGCCAGACTCTGGGGAGGGCAGTTTAGCTCTCTAAGACTCAGTTCAGCTCATCTGTAACATGAGAACAACTAATCATAGCTCGGTGGAGTGAGACTTGCCCGAAGCAACACAGACTGTATAAGATGATGCCTGCTACATAGGTGCTCAGGAAAACTCTTGCTTTGTGCGATGGGCGGATGACTGAATCAGAGGCCCTTGCGATCTTCTGCAGCACTTGCGTATTTCTCCCTCTAGTCTTTCCTCGGTAAGAGGAATATTATTCCTCATCAACCAAACCACATTTCTCTGCTCCTTTGTAACCTGGCTCACCGTCTCCCTCATTCAGAAATCTTCCCACACTTCCCAAATCTGACCCCCTCTTCACTTCTGTATTTGTGAGCTGGTGTCCAGCAGGTTAACTTGTGCTTTTACCAGTTTTCTCTCACTCAGCCCCTTAGGTTTGGGCGAATCAGCTTGGCTTTTCCCTCATGTTCCCCAGACCTTGGCTGCAGTGGTGGCACCAGGGGCACTTAGGCAATGTGTGGACAAGGACCATCCACTCTCACACCTGACAGCTCTTCACAGGACCAAACATTCAAGCTGGGAAGGGGAGGCCACCAGACATGCATCTGGCCACCATCTGTTTCACAAGGAAACCACTCAGCTTTCCCTCGGCCACTGGAGGAAAGATGTACTTCCTGGTTACATTAGGTACTTCCCAGTCCTTGACAAAAATGAATACACATACACAGCCAGACCACTCAACGACATGACAATCTGGGCTTTCTCATGGAATCAGGAATGTCTGGGGCAGAGGATGGCAATGTTAACAGAATAAGACAAGTTGAAGAGGTGCACAAAGTGCATAATTCCACTTCTGTTGGAAAAAAATCAACTAATATATTTGCATGTATATATAAGAAAATTTATAAAACAGAAAAACATCTATTTCTGCTTTAATGACTATGCCAAAGCCTTTGACTGTGTGGATCACAATAAACTGTGGAAAATTCTGAAAGAGATGGGAAAGCAGACCACCTGACCTGCATCTTGAGAAACCTGTATGCAGGTCAGGAAGCAACAGTTAAAACTGGACACGGAACNTTGGTCTCCAGACCAGAAGATATTGTAAACAAATGTTAGACCCTTGTAAGAACAAAGATATGCTGAGAACACTGTCTTTAGATAAGAGTTGGAGCAGCTGACCCTGTATTTATCTCTATGTATAACTAAAAGTATAAAAGTGGACCTGGAAAATAAAGAAACGGATCAGTTCCTGGAAAGACTGGTTTCCCTGGTGGTCTTTTCTTGTTCTCTTCTTTTCTGGCTGAATTCCCACCTGGAGTGTGGAGGCTCGCCATGTCTACTTACTTGCCCTGGTTTCTAAGACCCATGCAAGAGGGAGCCCAAGGCGGAGCATCCTCCGCTATTCAAGCAGGCACCGGTGGCCTACGTAGGTGGTGCAAACTCCTTGTCTTGGAGTTGTATTGGTTTTCCACGTAAACCAAGTTATTTAGCCTCTTTTTCTCCACTAATTTTCCTACTACACTATTCTTTCTTAATCTCTCTTTATATTTCTAATTAAATAGCTCTTTCCTAGGACGCTGACTCTGTCCCCGCTTTGAATTACCCTGGATCCACCAGGGCTGGACCTCGGCACCCAGGAATCCCTGTTTCTGCCCCCAGGAGGAAAGAACAGTTGCTCAGACCCAGTTCACTGCCACTTGGTGCTCTTCTAAGAGCCCACGTCTCTCCTGTTGATTTGCTCCCATAACTAAGAACACCAGCCCAAGTCAGAAGATAAAATCACTAACCCGTTCTCACCAGGTTTTTTAAAAATAATTGTTTCTGCATTTCCAACAACTCATTAAATGCCCTCTTTGGATACTCAGAGGCTCCCAGGTAGTTAGAGATCCATGAGAAATTATCAGTCCAGTTCGGCTGGCACAGCATACTGCAGGCTGAGAGGGCCCCCTGACAGCCTAGCTGGAATGTGCATAAGGAACCCAAGCTCCTCAGTGGGGAGGGAAATATGTTGCTTTGATAAGATGTGAATAAAACTAAGTTCCAGAACACTGCCTTGTAACGGAAAAGCAGAGGCAGCCTGTGAATGACCCTTGCTCACTTCCCTTGTTAGCATGGGTATTCAGGAGTTTGTCTTGTCTTTTGCTCTTTAAAACACAGAAAGAGTATGTTGGGGATGTCCAGGAAACCCCATACCTCTTGCTACATTGGAGGTTTCAAGGCAAAGTTCTACCAAAATTAGATAATAGTTCATCAGTAGGGAAAGCCAGTGCTGCCTTATGATCTTTGTGGACTCTAAGCACCTTTGCCTTTCAGGGCCCCTTCATTCATTAAAGAAAAAAAAAAGATATATATATATGTATATATGTAAGTTACATTTTATAACTGCATTGGTATAAAGATAAATATAAATATTAAAAATTAAAACATCTTCTTTGATCTAAAAGTTAATTTTCTTCCTAATTTTATAAGATATTAAAACATTTTTACAGGCCTGTAAAAGCCCCCCCGTAAGATGAGGGGGTCCTGGAGGAGGCCGACATCCAAAAAGAGGGAGAAAGCCATGCAGAATCAGAGCAAAAGCCCCATTCCTGCTCAGCTGTTTAGACTACAGCTGCAAGCTGATTCCAAAAGATGTGGGTAAGGCTGTTCTACGAACAGGTCACGGCACCGTCATCCTGAAAGGTGCACCTCTGAGTTGGCCCAGTCACCTTACAAAGTAGGAGGGAGGAGCAGACAGACATGTCACCGTGACACTGGGAAGGAGACAGCCTTCTGGCAGAAGTGGGTGCTGAGTACTACAGGGGCTCNTGTTCTACGAACAGGTCACGGCACCGTCATCCTGAAAGGTGCACCTCTGAGTTGGCCCAGTCACCTTACAAAGTAGGAGGGAGGAGCAGACAGACATGTCACCGTGACACTGGGAAGGAGACAGCCTTCTGGCAGAAGTGGGTGCTGAGTACTACAGGGGCTCACAGGAGGAAAGAGCTCCTTTCAGCCAGAGCGGGGACAAACTCAGGGATGAGACGGCTTTTCCGTGGGAGTCTGTCTGAAGACAGAGATGCCCAAAGGCACGAGGGGAGGAGCGCAGGGATGGCTGGAGCACGCCGAGCAGCTCCACTTGCCTTGAGGATAAAACGAAGGAAAGGAGCTGGGGGGTGGGGGCAGCACTCAGACGGGAAGGCTGAGGGGCGATGTCAGGTATGTGCACGTGTGGTAGGCGTGCCAGGGCAGCCACCTGGAAAGGTTCACTTGTGTGGGGCTGGGGGGCTCTGCGGGAGACTGGGCACTCCAGCTGGGACTGATCTGGTCAGAGCCCCCTGGAGAAGGTACATTTGGCAGGACAGACAGCTGAGAGGGACTGGGGGATGGTCTCCCGGGGTCTTGGTGGGAAGCAGAAGGGGCCTGAGTGGGGCTGACAGAGGACATGGACATCCTTAGGCCTGAAGATGTGGAGGGGTGCAGAAGGGTCACCAGGAGCTCATGGGGCACCAGGGTGAGGACAGAGGCCAGGCTCTGTGGAGCACGGGCAAGGCAGTGGCGGCCCTTGGTCCTGGGCTTGCCTGGAAGCGCTGAACAGGTACTTACTCTCTGTTCCTAGCACTGGAGGAAGAGAGCTCTTCGGCCTCCGGGCTTTCATCTCTGGGGCCTTGGCATTTTCGCTGGCGGGGGCATCTGGAACTAAATAGGAACAACAAACATGAGTCGGCAGACGCCCAGAGAAAGAAGCAGAAGAGACGTTGCAATAAAAATCCCACCTCCACTACCCATCACGATAGTCCTCCCAACCCTGCTCTACTCGAAGGGCCCTTCACGCTACGGGGCAGATGGCACCTGGGCTGGCATCAAGAGCACCGAAGAAGGAGCAGTTGTGCCACCAGGCCTTACACATGGAGTGTAGAGCAAAGTACCCTTGAAGATGGATGGACAGGCTACCCTGGGAGCTGGTGAGCATTTCCACCTCTGCTGCAGGTGCGGGCCAGCAGAATTGCACCAGCAGGGCCCCTCTGCTCACCCAGGCACCACCTTTCCCTTCACTGGGTCTTAACCCACTTAGGCTGAACATTCTGGACTTCCAGAAGCCTGCTTTGTGTAGAAAGTTCTCTTAAACAGAGGAAGCAGGGCACAAGGTGGCTGCCCTTGGGCTTATGATATGGAGGGGTCTCAAGGCCTCCGTTTTCTCTAACTCCCTTGGAACAAGGGCACTGACAGTCAGACCTCTAGATCAGATGGAGGCCTCTGAGCAGGCAGTCGGCATGCCTCACTTGCACTGGACTGAACCTTGGACCTGTCATGGGGGTTTCTGCACCCTCCCCAAAGCGGATCCAGTGGAATGCTGCAGTGGTAGCCTCTGGGCAGAACTGAAATGCCTGTGTCCTGTCTCCTCAGTGGGCTGCCCCCACACTGGTCTCTGTGTGGACATGGATGAAGGAGCAGGAAGTGCCATGGGGAAGGGATGATTTCATTTTCTCTTATTGGGTATTCTCCCCAGAATTAGAGGTCATTGTCATCTACACGACTCCTCAGGCCTGTCCTCCACAATCCCTCTTCACGTTCACACCAAGTGTGGATGATGCTAGGGGAAGCCCTCCCTTGGCAGCAGGGTGTCAACNGGGGAAGGGATGATTTCATTTTCTCTTATTGGGTATTCTCCCCAGAATTAGAGGTCATTGTCATCTACACGACTCCTCAGGCCTGTCCTCCACAATCCCTCTTCACGTTCACACCAAGTGTGGATGATGCTAGGGGAAGCCCTCCCTTGGCAGCAGGGTGTCAACTACAAACTGGCACTTGGCATGGGCTCTTGCCATCTCCCTCCACAAAGATTCAATAAGGTGCTGCTGACCCCCCACACCTCCTGAAAGGAGTTCAGGGTGGAGAGCAGAGCTGAGGCACGCTGTGCTCTGGGAGGGCAGCAGGCAGGAAACTCGCAGGACACGACTTCAGATAAACATATTTTCAGGAGCAAATTTTAGGAGCCCAATTCTTGTATCTCCTCATGTCTAGAAAAACACTAAAATCCTTCATGGTGATGACTGTTTCTCGTGACTAGCACAAGCTTCACGAGATGAGCAGAAACCTTCTGGAAAAATACGTGCTTGATTGCATGTATTCACCCTTCACCAAAATTTCATATATACTTACCTTTCCACCCCCATCTCTTTGGAGTAGTTTCTCAGAGCTATCTGAGTTGCTGCCTCCTGGGTTATAGTCCTCATTTTGCCCTAAATAAAGCTTAACTTGCAACTCTCACATTGCAGGGTTGTTTTTTTTTTTTTTTTTTTTGATTGCCAAGGATAACATAGTGCTGGGCTGGGCTGAGTGGAAAAGGAAAAGGCCCTCACTGGGCCTTGAAGAGACCGGACTGGAGCAAGTTGCAGGGAAACTGCCTGAGGACCAGGATAAGAAGGAGCTGGCTGTGCCGCTGTCACTAGGTTCCAGCATTTTCCGCACAAGGAACGCCCTTCAGAGACTGTGCTAGGAGGGAGCCTCCCCACTCAGCCCCTTCCCCTGCATCCTCTTCCTGCCCCTGAAGAGGAAGCACAGGGAGAAAGGAGCGGGTGGGGCTTTCCAGCTGATGCTTGGCCACACATTCCTGTGGCTTGGCTGGTGAGGAAGGGCCATCTCCCTGTCCCTCTTCCAGGGTGGGGCAATCCCAGCTGCTAACATGTGCTCTCCCCTAGACTGGACACTAAGGGCTCTGACGGGTGGGCACATAAACACAGAACTAGGGGCTGGGCATGTACGCTTCCCTGGCATGCAGAGTCAGTGCTCCTCTCAGGATGCATTGCTCCTTCTAGATGGCATCGGGTTCCTTTCCTGCTCTAGAATGTGGGTCTGTCCCTATATATTCCTTTACTCCAGCAGGCTGCCTTCCTAAGCCAGGGCTGGCCCACTCTTTGTTAGCTGGGTAATTCAGGAATCCCCCTGCCCTGGCGCCATCCCCATCTGTGTGTTATCCTCTGCCACCTTCCGTAAGAGCCAAAAAGCCCCAGATGATGAGTCAGGGGCCCCGCCATCCGTAGCTGACGTGGCCTGTGTCCTGTCTCCTCAGTGGGCTGCCCCCACACTGGTCTCCGTGTGGACATGGATGAAGGAGCAGGAAGTGCCATGGGGAAGGGATGATTTCATTTTCTCTTATTGGGTATTCTCCCCAGAATTAGAGGTCATTGTCATCTACAGAAAAATCCTCAGTACATATTTATCAACCTTTGGTTCTCAACCTTGGCTGCTCATTAGAAGCACCTGTACCTTGGTATCTCACTCCCNGGGGAAGGGATGATTTCATTTTCTCTTATTGGGTATTCTCCCCAGAATTAGAGGTCATTGTCATCTACAGAAAAATCCTCAGTACATATTTATCAACCTTTGGTTCTCAACCTTGGCTGCTCATTAGAAGCACCTGTACCTTGGTATCTCACTCCCCAGATCCCAACTTGATTGGTCTGGGTTGGGGGGCTAGGTGTCAATAATATGCCACCAGGCTGAAAACTGCTAGTCTCTCTCCTCAGGTGGGTGGGTCTGTGGGTGAGTGCAGAGGTAGGGGCAGGTCTCAGGGACTACTGCTAGGAATCAGGAAAACCTGTCCATGGTTCCCTTGACATTTGTGGATGAGGCGGCCATGAACCAAGATCAAGAGATGAGTCTAGTTTCCCTCGTCTGAGGCTCTCCCTTCTTCCCTTCCTTCCAGACCAGCACCAACAGCACCAATAACATTTCAAAGAAAGGCCCACCCAGACATTTCTTTGTTTTCCCCCCTTTTAAGGAAGAGGCAGTGAGGACAGAGTAGGTACACACGGTCCTCTTTTCCTTGGCATCAGCACTCTTCTCGCCATCTTTTTCCCAGTGAGTTCCAGGGCATCAGAGGATGGAGGTAAAGAAGGATCAAGACTTTCTGTTTTAACGATGGGGAGACTGAGGCCCAGGCAAGCAAAGGACGAGAGGCCCAGTCTCCTGAGTGCCTGAAGGGAGGCAGACAGGGGCTGAGACTCCTTCTCTCCTCGTGGGGTTGTGGTGGGCTTCGTTTCCGAGCACCATTAGAGAGACGGAGATCAAGAAGGAAAGAGGATGGCTCTGGTTCCGCCTTTGTCATCAGCAATCCTGGGATCACGCCCCACGTCTCTATTTCCACATTTGTACAAAGGAAATGACACGTGCTTTCTCTGCCTTGCAGCACTGTAAGACTCAAGGGACAGAAGGCATGCAGCGGTGATCATTTACCTATTCATTCACTGCTCCTGTTTGCCACATTGCCTGGCCTCCTTCTCAAATCCACTTTAAAATCCTCCCTCTTCAGAAAGCCCTCCTGGAGGCCCTGCTGTATGTTTCCTGCCCCTGCATCCGTCCTCAGAGCGTGGGTGACTGCTTTACAGTGACCTATGAGCCTGGCGGGCTACAGTCCATGGGGTCGCCAAGAGTCGGATACGACTGTCTTGTGCTTTGAATTTTGTTTGTAGAGGTTCCCTGCACTTATCTTTCCATCTGGCCCTGGGGAAAGGGGCGCAACTTTCACTGTCAAACCAGGCACTCCCGCAGACGTGGAGCACTGCAGGGGTGGGAGGAGCCCCCTCTTTCCTCTGCAGCACTCCACCCCCTTGGGGGTTGTGCCTATACCACAAGCCATTAACTAACAGTCTGTCCGTGAGAACCACAGCCAGGAGTGGGCTGGGAGAACCGTGTGCTTAATCAGAACCAGCTTTGTGCTCACACGGCTGCCCAGGGGATAAAAATAATAGTTATAAAAGTTTAAGAGCAGCATGTATTTTCTGTCTATTTTAATCAGCTTGTGATGAAACTGAACTCCATTTCTAGACCTGGGGCCCGGGGCTGGAAGTCCTTTGCTGGCCTGCTTGTGCCCCCAAAGAAGCACGGGGGAGGAAGATGGTGGTGTGGGGAGATGGGGGCCTCAAAATAGAGAGAAATACACATCCTTATATGGACAACGCCTCACCCCTTCCACTCCTGGGCTAGCTCTGGGCTCAGCCTCCACCACAGCCTTTCTCCTTCTGTCTCCCCCAAGAGAGGTCATTCCCAGAGCTGCAACTCTTGCTAGGGGGAATGATGTCTTGGGAGGCTTCTGGGAGGGTGTCTGAGCTTCCAGGAGTCCCCAGAATCGGTAGAGCAGAGGGGCCGCCCCTCTCTCTCTCTCTGCCCTGGAGCAAGCAGCATGCTGGCAAGACCAGGACAGAGAGGTCAGACCAGAATGAGTGTCTTACCAGCTCTGCAGGCCAGTGACCATGAGTCCTTGGGCAAGCTCCTGATCTTTACCAGGAAAATGAGAATAGCCACACCTCCCAGAGGAGGGGATGAGATGTGGAGTAACAGCTGGCATTTATTGGGTACTTAGTCCATGCCTGGGCATCTGTGCTAAGTCGCTTCAGTCGTGTCCCACTCTTTGAGACCCCATGGACTGTAGCCCACCAGGCTCCTCGGCCCATGGGATTCTCTAGGCAAGAATACTGGAGTAGGTTGCCATGCCTTCCTCTAGGGGATCTTCCCGACCCAGGGACTGAACCCACGTCTCATATCTCCTACATTGGCAGGCAGGTTCTTTACCACTAGCACCACCTGGGAAGCCCCAGTCCATGCCTGGGGTGATGCTAAGTACTTTATACCCATGTTTCAGGTTGACCCATACTGTTTGCCAATATTCAAGTGCTTTTGACCTGCTAAAATGGTAATTTGATTTAGTTCAACCTAATACACACTAGCTGCCTGAGTCGATATAAAGAAGAAATGGGAGTGGGAGCAGATCAAAGCCATGAAAAGAAGAGTGGGTCGAAGTCAACTCAGCAATCAGAAAAGTTGCCTGGCCATAGTGGCAGTGGATTGCAGCAGCTAGAAGCCAAGTCATGGGTCGTTAGCTGCATACACTGCAAGTTAGGCTTGAAACTCCCTTCTCACAGTTACAAATCACCCCAAGTTGCCAAATCCAAAGGCCAGTGTTCAGGCTCATCTTATTCTACTTGGCAGAGGCATCTGACGCATTGACCTCCATCATCCTTTCTTGCTGAAATGATCACTCTGGCCTCTAGGACAACCCTCTCTCCTCGATTTCGTCCTGTCTCAGTGCAGCTAGCCCTCTTTGTCTCCTTTGCAGACCACTGTCCTGCCCTGCTTCTCAGTGTTGGGCTCTATCCTCTTCTCTGCCATCCAAATCCACTCCTAGGGACCCCCTTTAATCCTAGGACGTTCAATGCCTCATGCAGCTGACTCCTCACACCCTGCCTCCAAGCCCGACTCCTGGCTCAACTCCAGATTCGTCTACATGTTGGCCAACATGACAAGCTCCCTTGGATATCTTATGGATGTCTTATGGACCCCTTAAATTCCACATACTTGACTCTTCCCCCACCCTGCCCCCCAGATTCTAACCCCAGTGGCTGGTACCACTGCTGACATGTGCTCCCTCACAAAAACTAAGGGTCATCTTTGACTTCCCTTTCCCTCCTCTTCCAGTTCCTCAGCAAATCCTATCAGCTGAACTGTCACAACATCAGTCTGGTCATTTCCCACCCCTACCATGGAGTCTATGCTCCCTGGACATCGCACCCACCTCACACCTGCTCTCCTCGTCCTCCTCCTGGGTCTGGTCACCACCTGAGGGATCCTTTACCATCTGCCCCAGATGGGGCCACTTAGAATAAAATCCGGTGTCCTACTGCAGCCCAGTGACCTTGCAGGTCCTCAGGCTCATTCCCCACACTCTGCCCCTGGCCTGGTGCTCAGCCACACTGGCCTCCTTACCTCTCCTTCTGGGAGCGCCTGCTCACAGCCTCAGCTCAGGGCTGAGCTTCCCGCCCTTACTCTTCCTTCCTACTGCTGAGACTCCTTCCCATAAGTCTTCAGGCCTCTGCTCAGACAGGCCTCGCCCTCCCCATTGCCCCGTTTTGCCTTCTCCACAGCATGTGTCATCGCCTGAGAACGTAGGACGTGTCTGTTCATCCGTGTTTTTACCTCTCCCTCACTCCAGGGTAAAGGCTCCGAGACCAGGAGCTTCTGTTTCATTCACTGCTCTGAACCCCAGCCCCAGGGACAGTGCCTGGCAGGGCTGGCACTGATGCACGGCTGAACGAATGCCCACTGGAATGCTACCCCCCACCACACACACACACACCAGCCTCCATGGTTGTGAAACCTCTGCTCTCACAGGTGGCGGAGGCCCAAAGGCCTTGGCGGGGCAGCTGGGCAGGGTGGCTAGAGCTGCCCTGTCTTGGAGTTGGGGCCTGTCTTCTTGCCTCTCACCTGGGCCACTCACAGAGGTGCAGGGCTTCCCAGCAAGAAAGGCTGTTAGTAAGGGAGACCTGGCTCTCTCAGGCAGTGGAAACTTCAGTGTTATTCAGGGGCACCACACAGTCCAGGGAAAGGTGCAGACTTCAGAACCAGACACAGCTAGGTTCAAGTCCTGCCAGGGTAACTCATGCTGTGACTCCCTGAGCAGGGTGGCTTGAAGGGCCTGGGCTTTGGAATCAGGGACAGTCAGGGACACTGCATCTCCTCGTCCTGTCTGAGTGACTGGGGAAGCCTTCTGACTCACTGAACCTGAGTTTTCCCAAGGAGGATACTCTGTCCAATTGTTGCATGAACTGAAAATGCACAAGAGTTTTTGGCCATGGCAGGCCTTGAAGCCCAGCCTTTTCTCCTCGTCGGGGTTTTTCCGACAAATCCTTACCCACTGCAGGTTTCAGCTGCTTTCTGCAGCACAAGCTGACATGCCTGCTGCTGCCATGGACGGAACGGCAGCATGACCGTAATCAAGACAGGGCACAGAGCACCCTTTTTCTTAAGGAAACAACCGAAGCCGCAGGATTAAAAGAGCCAGATGTGCTGCCATAGAAAGGCTTTCTCCCTCTGAGGGAGGCAGCAGCATGGCTAATACAGAGCAGCCAATGAACCAAAGTCATTTTCATGAGGTCTTGAAATATATCATTCTATTGGCCACAGATGTAGAGTCTAAGTGGTGTCCGGCACAGGCTTCCCGAGTGATGGTGAGTGACTGTCAGGGGCGAGGCCAGTCCGACATCAGCAGCAGCTGTGTTCCTCACCCCTAGTGGAGAGGGACCTTGCAGCCTCTTAGGAGGGATGCAAGACATGTCTCATCCAGAGGTGCGGCGGGAAGCTGCAGATGGAGAGAAACGGAAGACCCTGCGCAATGACTGGGCTTAAAAGTTCAGTCAAGGTTACTTCTTAGGGCACGTGGTTCTTCATTCAATCTTAATTCATGACTTATTTTAAGAATATGGTTAAAAACTATGGACTCTATCTTTTAAAAAATGCTCTAATCCACAAACACACAGAAATTTGCCTATATGATCAAAGGGTGCATGGACCCATTGGGTACTACCACCAGGTCTTATTGAAGGGAGTGGGGAGAGCTGAGAGGGTCAGGGGACAGAGCAGGACTCAAAGCCTATTCAGCTGAGAGAAGCACAGCAGGAGAGATGCTGAAAGGAGGCCAGGGAGCAGCTCAGAAGTCTACAGTCCTTAACCATGTGCTCAGAGGTGGCTCCTGATGGAAAGATAAACCTAAACGTGGCAAGAAAGCAACTCATGTGCAGGACAAGAACATATCTCCATGGGTAGCAACAGGGAAAAGAAAGTGGGTGTGGAAGGGGCTGCCCTTTTCTCTCTTTGAAAAAATATAAAACAAAACCCAATTAACCTGGAGTCAGCCCTGTTATATCAGCTGGTTTCCCTCTGACCCCTTTCCTAGCTCTTCTCCTAAGACCCTACTCTCAATCTGTAGTTTGAGGGAAAACCCTGCAAGGGCCCCTCCAAAGGAACCACAGATAAATTATGATGGTCAAAGTTCATGGAGACAGCAAGGGAGTCTATTAGTCTCCTAAGGGAGTCTATTAAGAAGACCAACTCAGGGGCAACAAAAGCGCCTTGAGTTGCAGAATGAATTCCCCAAACCTTTAAAAATATCCCCAAATGTATTCTATAAGGAAAAAGGAAATTTTACTTTGAAAACAAAGTTTGGTTTTAAAAATAAACCATTTTGCTCTTTCTGGCAAAGGTGCTGACACTTTGCAGATAAGAATGAATTGCTGCCCTGCCTTCAGCTGGATATGTGAATAGGACCCAAAGAGGCCAGGGATTCCAAAAGCATATACCTCATCAGCAAGAGGGGCTTCCTTTTGAAATCAGCATGGCTCCCAAGTATGGGCTATTAGAAATAGGCTTCTGAGGACAAGTTTCCAGGAACACTATTCTACAGCACCTGTCTAGAAAGAAACAGGATCTGACCTGGGTGGGTGACAGGAGGAATCAGGAGCAGCAGCCCCTTAGCCTCAAAACATGTGCTTCAAACCCCCTTCTGAACTAACTGTACACTTTGACCCATCAAATCTGCTCCCTTGAACTCAGAATATCTGTGACAAACACATTCATACAACTCCAGGGAGACACACACAGCATTTTACAATCTCAGGTTTACTACTGGCAACTGACAGTTTAATTTGGGTTGCCATGTGTGTGCGTGTGTGTATGTTAAAGACTTTGGTTGGTAAGACTCTCCTTCCTTCTCTCCTGCTCACTGTGTATCAGGATCTTGGCTTTCATGATCAGGAAATCACATTACAATATCCAGAACAGAGACAGCAATTCCATATCTTGTGAAACAGGTTAAGAGTTTAGAAGTTAAGTGATCGTGTTCACAGGCAGAGGAACAACAAAGCTGGTCTTCAAGATGCCTTATTTGGACACTAGCTTTTAACATGTCACTGATAGTTACTAGCCAGGCATTTCAAAGGCAAGAAATGGTTTCCCCAAGCTATCTTTGTAGGCCATTTCAGGCAAGTAACAAAATACTAGGAATGGGCCCTGGATCGTGAGTCCCCAGATGGGACTCTGTCCCTAGCTTGGCCCTAACAGAGCAGCAAAGCTCACGAGGGATGCTTCCCCTTCCCTGGATGGCCCGTGTCCTGTCATGTCAGGTGGAGGCGGTGTCCTAAACCATCTAGCCTCCTTCCAAATCTAATTCTAACCAACGCAGAGGGGAGCAGGAGGCTCACACACACACCACCTGCCTGTCTTTAGGACGGATCCCCACAGGCCTGGGCTCACCCCCTCCTCACGGGAAGCTCCACTCAGCCCTGGCAGGACGCTCTGCCCTCACGCCTCTCATCCCCTCCCTCTGTTACATTACGATTATTCCTCTCTAATCACAGGGGCAGGCCTGTCCCCTCTACCCAAAGCCTCAGCCCCCGACTCACCTCCTGGAAGAAGTGCCCCTACTTGGACCCCACTCTGCTCCCGCCTCTCGGGTCTGTCCAGCCAGCACTGACACTTGTTTGTTTCGGCTTGTAAAATACTATGTAGTCATTTTCCTGTGGGTGTGTCTTTTCTCCTTTCTCCTCCTGTCTTGTGTCCGGCTTCCCAGCCTGGCATGGGTGGGGGGTGGTTAGGACCGGGGAGGGAGCCCACAAGGTGAGCAGCCCTCCTCCCAGCTGAGGGCAGGGCTGCACGGTCACAAGGAACCATCAAGCAGAGCTGCCGTTTCCCTTCCTGTCTCGTTTTGCAAAAGGTGGTTTGTCACCCACGATGAGATGCCTCTGGTAGGGATGGCCGCTTTGGGTGCAGATCTGTTCAGGGATGGTGGGCGCTGATAAGTGAGACTCTGTGTGGGGCTGTGGTGGGTGGGCACCACCTACCGTCCACGGTGACTTGGCAGGAGGACTCAGCCTGGCCAGCGCTGTTCTTGGCTACACACTTGTACAAGCCTCTGTCCTCGGGCAGTGCCTTCTCGATGGAGACGGAGCACAACGAGCCTGTGGGGAAGAAGAAGATGTGTTGAGTGGACCAGGTCTGAGCCCAACATCTGCCTGGCATGGGGAGTATCACAGTGAGTGTGCTTCATACAGGCATCCTCAGGAGCCCAGAAGTCAGAGGTCCTGCGGGAACCAACCCACTCTCCTCATCAAAGCCCACAGATAACCCAGATCCAAAATAACTGATCCCTAGATACACCCAGGGCTTCCCTGGTGGCTCAGAGGTTAAAGTGTCTGCCCGCAATGTAGGAGACCTAGGTTCAATCCCTGGGTCGGGAAGATTCCCCTGCAGAAGGAAATGGCAGCCCACTCCAGTATTCTTGCCTAGAGAATCCCATGGACGGAGGAACATGATGGGCTACAGTCCACGGGGTCGCAGAGTCGGACATGACTGAGTGACTGAGCAACTTCCCTTTGAGCGACTGAACAACTTCACTTTCACTTTAGATACCCCAACCCCCGCTTCCAGGGAGTACGCAATAGCAAGGTAAGAAGAAGAGAGAGAAATGGCCCCTGCCCTTGGAGAGCAGTAGCACAATACAAGGGGCGGATGGACCCAGGCCCTCACACTGGACGTCACCAAGAGAGACAAGTTCAGGTCGCCAGACTGCGGTAGAGACAGAGGCCGGTGAGGACGCTCTGCCAGCTTACTGCGATGATTTTGTGAATGCATTCTAGAAAAGGACGTTCTCAACAAACAGGTGAGTGGAGGAGGGCAGGAGCCCCTGCCCAGCAGGGACACTGGCCTGTGGGCAGATCTGCTGGAAGGAGACAGAGACCAGCCAGGGACTTTGGAGTTGGCTCTTCAGGAATGGTATCTGAGCTGTCACTCCTGGCTGACGAGGGGCCCTGGGCTTGGAGAGGGGCACTGCGGGGCTGTTTCCCCCAGGGGAGGCTCTTCTGGTCCCCTCAGAGAGGGATGGGACAGCTCTCTTTCCCACGGGTCTGCCCTCGCCCCAGCACGCCTCTTCTGGCCTGGCTAAGGGAAGGAAGGGTCAGGTTGAGTGTACACTCAGGAGCCCGGTCCTTGCCCACCTTGGCTCTCTCACCCCAGGGCTGGCTCCTTCTCTGAGGGACCCCTTTGGGGAGTTTCCCTGAGGGCTGGGCCAGGCAAGGGGGCAGCAGTGCTGTCGTTCCTGCTATAGACACACACACAAGCCAGCAGCACGGGGTCCTGCTCAAGGCCGCCCTGTTGCCATGGCAGCTGTCATCACATGTTGCCATGGCAGCTGTCATCACATGAGGAGGACACAGCCAGAGCCACGCGTGCCCTGCCAGCTAGAGCCACTGGCTCCGGCCAGCTCCCTCTCCACACACTGCCTGGCACAAATCACTGGTCCTGAGCCGGCAGAGCTCTGCGTCCCAGGTGTGAATGTGCAGAGGCATGGCTTTTGATCGAAAAAGTACCTGCATCCCCGTTAGAGAGACACACAGACTTGACGGACAAGTACAAGGACACTCGGAGAGAGGAAGGGTGACGTCAGATCTGCACAGAGAATCTTACCAAGGCTGGAGGAGAAAGCGAGACAGAAGCGTTGTTTACTTCCTGGCACCTGGGTGAAGACTTCAACAGGGAAACCTCAGTTCCACCAACTCCCTGGGGCAGGATGGCTGATCTGCACCCCCTCCTACACTCTCATTTAGACCCCATCCCTCAGCAGGGCCTCCCTGCACTCTCCTACATGGTACAGCAATGCCTCCGGGTCTCTGTCCCCTGTGGTTAGGCACAGAATTTGCAGAAACTGCCACAGAAAGGATTTAGGCTGGATTTTCAGGAATTCTGTCATGAAAGTGAGAACTATGAGGCACAGAAATCAGGGAATGAGAGAAACTATCTTCTAGAGAGAGAAGTTCCCATTCATCCGAGAGGCAGGGGCATGAGAAGATGACCTCTGGCCTCCAAACTTGAGGCTTAGAAGACACGGACCCCATTCTGCTGTTTTTCCTCAGTCTGAGGCTAAGGCCCACTCCCAACAAACCTCCTGGTTGAATCTCTGATTGTCTCTCAGCTTCAGTCCCCCAGCTGCCTTCAGCCTTAAACCAAAATGGCACAAAACAGTAATGAGACCCCAGAAGAGGTGGAACATGTAGACCGGAGCCCTCACCCTTCACGGCGGGAGCTGGGGTGGGAGGCGGGGGGAGGGGTGGGATATCATAAAGGCAGCTTTTCCAAGCTGCTCACAGCCTAGACCCCTGGCCTTCCGTGTGGGTTGGGGGAGGGCCCCCGGCAGGCTTGGAGGCTGGGCTAGCCCAGATTGAAGAATCTGGTATTTCCTGTGGGACAGCTTATTCCTGACCTCCAGAAGAAAAACCATTTCCCAGAGTTTTTTTGAGAAGCCTCAGTCTGGTGGGGAATTTTGTGAAGAAGGTGAGGGGGATGGGAAGCAGGGATCCAGTGGATGGCTCAGCTAGAACCCACCTTGGGAGAGCCCCTCAGGGTCACAGTCTGAAGGCCCCTCCCCCCATCTGCCTGTGCTCTGAGTTTGTGGGGAGAGGGGAGGTGGGGTGTGTGAGGTGGAGGGAGTGGCCCCAAGCCCCAGAGGCTTTGCTGAGGCTGTTCTCTGTGTCAGGGCCCCTGGCTCACCAGAACAGTGCTGCTCAGCTCCGGGTCACCTCCTTGGGGACAGGGCCGTCTTGAAGCACCCCTAGCCGTAGATGGACCTCTTCTAAGCCCTGAGTTCACCTCCCAAGGCCATTACGAAGCACGTGCCCCTCTCCCACCCTGGCTATTGGGGGCAGTGCCTGTGACTATATTGTGAGTGTTTTTCCTGAGCCTGGAATACAGTCAGTTAAAAAAAATCATTCTGAGACTGACCAAGGCATAATTCTGGAACAGGTGATCTGGCAGGATATATGCCAGAAAAAGTCATGAACACTTAATCAAACATAACTGACCCTTGAAGAGATAATATGGTTTCTAAAAGGGAAAGAAATCCCTAACTCAGAATTCTTCAGTGGACGATGCATCCAATGAAATGGGCTGGAATACTGCCTTGCACATAGTAAGTGTGGTGTAGAGCCTTGTGTTTTGTGGGATGGACTTACATAGGTTTTGAAAAAGCCTTTGCAAGATCTCACACTGATGGCAATAAAAAATGAATTTGACAACACAACAAAAATGAATCCTCATTAGTAGATGAGGAGAAATGTTTGCCGGGGGAAGAAACCTGGTCTGGGGACAGAAAGTAAGGCATAAAGATGAAAGAAATTCTCAGCAGCAGCGCAGAGCTCCCTGTCTGGCCTCAGGCCTCCCAGGCCTGGACCCAGGCCTGAGCAGCTCTGCTGCAGAAGGGCCTGGTGAGGCCACCCTGCAGGCCCAAGGGCAGGCCCAGCTGCTGCAAGTGAGCACCGTCTGCCCTGTGACTCTGGGAGATGCAGGAAAAGCAAGGGCACTTCCACAGGTCCCTCCAAGAATGCAGTCAACACCACACCTCTTCTGCTCTCTTGGCACTAGATGCAGTGAACATAATCATGTTCTGTGGGCCCGTGGGCTGTGAGCCCTATTCAAGCTACAGAGTTCAGAGAAGCTCCCCCTGAAACCTGTAAACATTATCCACTAGCAGCAGGTCACAGACACACACCCTGATGGCAGGAGAGCACAGGGGTCTGTCACGGCCAAAGGCCTGGGGACCACAGTCTGGGAGTGCGGCTTGGAGGAAGTGCACCTTGATCTTAGTGAGGTAACAGCACACGGTTCAGTGCAGTGGAGTGAAAAGGGTGCTGAGTCAGGGAGGTGGCGGTGGAGAGGATACTCAGAGGGGTGTGAAGGATGGAGAAACCCACTTAGCAACCCCCTTCTCCCTACAAACACCTCAAAATGCCAGCTTCCTTATTTCCACTGACACCATCACTGCAACCCAGTCACCCCAACACAGACACTCAGTGGTCCTGAACCCCCTCGTCTTCCTTACCAAACCCCTGCCCCTCAACCCTGTTTCAACCTAGGCACCAGGCTCTGTTAACTCTGCCCTTGCTTCTTAAACCAGTCATGTCCTGTTTGTGGCCATGGTGACCTTGCTAGTCCAGGCCTCACGATGCTTCTCCCCAACCTCTTCAGGACGCCCTTTCCTTGTCTTTGGGCACAGAATCAATCAAAGCCCCTAAATCCCAGCTTTGTGTCTGTCACTCCCAGTCCCAACTCTTACAGGGCTCCTGCTGTCTTTAGCATTGAGTTCTTCCTCAGGAAAGAGGAAGGAATGGACCTCACCTCCCTCTGAAGGCCTGGAGGAGGCTGGCAGCTGGGAGCCTCCTCGGCTGCTGTCCATGCGGATCTGGGGACCTGGGAAGCCCACACCCCTTCTCCTGCTGGGAGCCCTGCCCGCCTCCGCGCTTCAGATCAAAGTCCAGCCCTTTCACCCCCAGCCTCTCCCTGCGGCCCAGCACTCAGCTCCTTCTCGTCCTGCTCATCACCAGCACTTGGCTGGAAGAGGCTTATCACCGTGTACGTGTGTCCTCTCTTCCAGGTCTACTGAGAGCAGAGTCACTCATATCTCTCAGGGGCCCTACTCCCTGCAGTGGGGTTTGGGGAAGCAGTCACTGACAAGGCTTTACCCCAAGCTTTCTCCTGGGTCTGTGTTTGACTTGGGCGCCTGGAGACTTGGAGAGTGAAACGCTAGCGAAGGGACGGTGGACAGAGTGCAGTCGCTACTCTGAGACCAAGCCCCCTCCTACCTTGGCAAGGCAGCAGGCCCGTTTCAAGGTCGGCTTCCTCCACTGCAGGGAAAACACCAAAACTCACCAGCCCAGAGCCCACCACCAGTCTGCCAGCCTCTTGACAGCTGTTGACAGTGTCGAGGAATGAACAGCCATTAGCCTTTTCCCTTCACAGGCAACGCTCTCGGGGAAGTTGACCAGGGAAGGACCAGCATGCTGACACGCTAACAAGAATTATAATAAGAGGTGATAGAGCAGAGCGGTCTAGGCATTGGAACTCAACTGCCTGCATTCCAAGACCAGCTTTGTTACTAATTAGCTGTGCAACCTCTGGTAAAGCCCTTAACTTCTCTGTTACGTGGGCAGTATACTGCTTACGAGGATTAAATGAGCGAGAAGAATAAGATGCCTAAGTCAGTGTCTGGCACGTGGTGTTCAGTTAATGCAAGCTATTTTTATTTTTCAAAGAGGAATTACAAATATTTAGAATATTTTTAAAGGCTGGACTTGGGGCTATCTCTATAATCCTGTCCCCTCACCAAACTTCTTGTGCTGGCCTTTTAAAAGCATTTCTTCTTCTTCAGCTTTGCACCTAAACTCCATCTGAGGTGGTTTCTGTGGGAGGCAATACTGGAGTACCAGTGTAAAAGGCTCTCGGTGCCCAGCAGATAATGACCCAGCCAGCACCCTGGGTATGAGCAGCCTGTGTCTAAGGGCTTGGGGGTGTGTCTGAGACCAGGGCTGAGGTATGCTTTGACTGCTTCATCCAGTGAATTGTTTATAAACAACTCTTGGTGGCTCTGCAGTTTCCGTGCAGGTCCCAGAACAGCTGTACAGCTGTGGATATGGTCCTCAGCTGTCCCAACCTCGGCTTCCCTAAGGGTGGTGCAGCCATGCCCCTCACCGTGAGCAGACCTGTGGGACCACACCTGTCCCCAGGATGGCAGCAGCTCTCTTTCCGACCTGCTCTGAGAGGTCATCACAGGATAAGATGTGAAATGCTCCTGGTCAAGGTTTCGAGTCAGTCTTATGTCTACACTTTCCAACCAGGACAGGCCGACAGAGGTGGCAGGGAAGGCTTGGCAACCTCTGCTCTGGACATCAGCCCATCATGGTGATCCCCCATGCCCTCCTGTGTGTGGACGGCCAGAATGAGCAGAGATGGGGGGATGGATGAGATGACTTCTGGAGGCCCCTA
This sequence comes from Neotragus moschatus, assembly GCA_006410615.1. Taxonomy (NCBI): domain Eukaryota; kingdom Metazoa; phylum Chordata; class Mammalia; order Artiodactyla; family Bovidae; genus Neotragus; species Neotragus moschatus. The sequence goes on from SJYA01000375.1 coordinate 456,556, forward strand.
CCAAACTGAGAATTTTCACATGGAAAAGTTCTCATGTTAACACATTAGCAGAAAATAAACCCTTTTCCTCTCTCTGGGCCAACTTCCCCTTTACTCCTTCAACAGTTAGAATCAAAACGCTCAGCCAGCCCAGATTTGCTGTCTGAGTTGCAGAGTGAAGAGAGAAACTCCATCGTGAGCTGAGAGGGATAATGCTATCTTCAAGTACTTCATTAGGGTTTTTAAGAGGAAGGAAGGAAGCCAGATGAAGGGTGAGGGAGGGGGTGGAGAGGGGTGCTGTCAGAGGACAGGAGGAGGGCAGTGCAGCCAGGGGAGTGCTTCTGTCTCAGCTGATCAGGATTTGACAGGACTTGTCCTCCAGGGCCTCTGGGGTGGCCGCCCTCTACTCCCCAAGGGTAAAGTGCCACTTCCCAGGGAGCCACGTACCCTGCCCTGTCCAGGGCCACCAGCCTCAGCCTTGAGCTCAGGCCAGACTCTATTCCAGCGCCGGCCACGAGAGTGGGGTGTGGGAAGCCTGCTATCCTTGGAGCTCTTGTCGAGGACTGGAATTTATGAAAACATTTTAAACCAAATGGAGGGGTCTGGGAAAAGAGCCGTTCACCCCCATCTCTTCTCTAGGTATAAACTGGCCCATCTGAGAATTCCAAATGCTGAAAGGCCCCAGATGGCAGGATTTATGCACCACCCCCCTTCTCTCCACAACCCAAGAATGTGAAATACCAGCAAACAAGCCTCATCCAAATTAGGAAGTGAGTAGCTCTGTCCGCCTGGCTGCTTCACCTTCAGGTCCCTTTAAACCCACAGTGTTATCAAGACTCAAGTTGTTGTTGACCTCAAATCACATCCCATCACTACGAACCCTGCCCTGAACTGAAAATGCTGCTTCAAAGGCAGCTCTCAGCCCCAAGCCCCCGGCCAGCCCCAGCCCTTGTGCCCCCATGTCCAAGCCTGTGATTGGAGCCCTCTCTGGGCCAGAGATGGGGTATCAGCCCAGACCCAGGGCTCCTCTGAGGAGCCACGCCATGAGGGGGCCCTGCCAGACAGATGCTGAGGTCTGGGAATGTGCTCTGGGACCAGACTCCCGTCTCTGNAGTCCCTTCCAGCTAAGACAGTCTAAGTTTTATGACCGTCCCCAGCTGGGCCCAGACAGTCTGCTTGCCGACCTCCCAGTGCAACCCTCCACTCTGGCCTGGCAGGCTTCCCACAGCCTTGCTTTGCTCTTTCTTACCCTCTCACATTCAGTCTATCCAATGAGACTTGCCTCATTTGCCTCTAAATCCCACAAAAAAACTCATCTCTTCTAGGATGTCTAGCTTGAGTACATGCGTACTGTCTCAAAGCATTGTTCCTTTCATACAGACAAGCTCTACTCTAACACAGAATCAGTTTCCATTATTTGCATGGGCCTAGAGGAAGAAACTATTTTCTATTTTGGAGGCAGATTGGTCTTCCTGACAATAACTGGTTCAGGAACAAGGCTAAGGCTAAGGTGTGTTCTGAGCATATTGCTGATGGTGATAGGATAATCAATTGGCCCACAACCATCTCATCAGCTGCCATGGATGTGGTATTACCTCAGGTGAGGTTTGCTGAGCCTTGTCAGCTAAGTAGAATTTCCTAGCAGATCCAAAGATGCCCAAGAAGTAATAAGTGGCTATTTTACTAAAACTCAGCAAATATTGGGATGGTTTGTTATGCAGCAAAAGCTAACAATTCAAGTATAAAGCACACGCTCAGAAAGGACCCAAGTAGATGGAGCACATGCTAGGTTGTGTCCTTACTTAGAACAACGCTCCATCATGGCAGTACCTTTGGCATATGGTTACAGAGCCTGTCTATAGCTCAGAGCCCTGAACACTGTGGGCTCAGTACAGGGAAATGACTGATCCAGGAAAGCAAGCCCCTTGTAAAGAGGCCAGGCCCCTGAGCCAGAGCAGTCCAACCATCTTTAGGATGTGGCAAATCTGTTTGCAGTCATGGTACAGACAAGTGCTCTTTTTCAGTGCTAATACCAACCCTAGGGGCTGGTGTTCTTCCCCCATCAACCCAGGGTGGACATGGAGTTTCAAGAACTAGAGCATTTTAAAGGTGGAAAAATATTTCTGGATCACATCCATTTAACAAATAGCTACCAAATGCCAACTATGGGCAGACAATGTTCTAGGCACTGGGAACACAGCATCATGCGTTCATGGAGCTCACCTTCCCAGGTGCCCTAGAAAGACCTAGAAAGGGAGGAGAAATGAATGGGGATAGTTAATGTGCCTGTAGTGGTTTTAAATGTCTACGAACTCTTTGATACGCCTCTCTCCAAGAGGAGAACTGAATTCCCCTTTGCTTGAATATGGGCTGTCCTTACTGACTCACCGCTCAGGGACGGAATGTGGCAGAAGTAATGCCTGCCGAAGAATGGTCACGGGAGAGTGAAACTAGCTGTCCTCCTTGGACCACCAGCTCTGGGGAAGCCAGCTGCCGTGTCATGGAGATGCTCAAACAGCCCTAGGGAGACCCCCACGTGGCCAGGAGCTGAGGCCTCCTGCCAACAGCCTTGCAGGTGAGTGAGCTGTCATAGATGTGGACCCTCAAGCCTCAGTCAAGTCTTCAGAGACAGTAGCCCCTGCTGACATCTTCACTGCAACCGTGTATAAAAGCCTGAGGCAAAACTCATACAAACTGTGAGAATATTATTGCTGTCTCAAGCAGTATGGGGGTGAAAGATAACAAATAAATTCCCTTCATGGGACTTCCCTGGTGGCAATAGTGGTAAAGAACCTGCCTGCCAATGCAGGAGACATCAGAGACCAGGGTTTGATTCCTGGGTCAGGAAGATCCCCTGGAGGAGGAAATGGCAACTCATTCCAGTATTCTTGCCTGGAAAATCCCATGGACAGAGGAGCCAGGCAGGCTACAGTCCACGGCATCACAAAGAGTCAGACGTGACTGAAGCAACTTGGCACAGCATACTGCCTTCACAATAGATAACACTGCTTTCCCAGTTTTAACCCATCTTTCCTCACTCATATTCTTCCTATACCAAATAATGGGGAGAACAAAACCAGGATGTAATAAGATGGAGGACCCTGGGGAAACCCGCTCAGAAGGGAAGGCTCTCAATAAACCTCTACTGTCTTGAGGTGGAAGAACAAAAGCTCGTCAGTAGCACCAAGCCTGCTCTTTCTTTTCCCTGAAGCCCAGCCCCACATTCTTCTGTGGCTCCTCTGGCTTCCCAGTCCCAAGCAGCGATTTTGCCAGGAGGTAGGGACTGGGTGGGGAGGGGTTAGAGGAAATCAGCAGGGCATGCAGACTCACTTGAGCAGGATCTCATACTGGCCGGCGTGCCAGGGCTGCACGTTTTTCAGAACCAGGGTGAACACGTCCTCATTCTGTAGCACCTCGAAGTGGCCAGTGTCTCTGGAGAGGGCTTTGCCATCTCGGAGCCAGTGCACAGTGGGGAAGGGGTCGCCGGCTATGGCACAGGAGATAAGGACACTCTGGCCCAGGCAGGCAGTCACCGAGCGGGGCTTGCTGATGAACCAGGGCTGGGTGCCATCCTGCGGCTCTGAAGTTAGCAGAGGGTTGAGTTAGAGAGGAAAGCCTTTCAGCCGAGAGCATCCACCTAACTCTCCCAGGTGGTGAAGATCAGAAGACAGCATGTTACCCGAAGAATATCTTATCCAGAAGTGACTCTTATTGAACATTCAGGGAGAGCACCTCCAGATTTCTCATGGCAAATCTGTCTTGGTTGCTTCTCAGAGGGCAAAATTAACATGAACTTGTAGCAAGGGGAGGTCACCTAGAAAGTACAGGGCACTGGGCTAGGCAACAATGATCTGTATGATGAAGAGGGGTCACTTGGTTGTGTGTGCTTACCTTGTCTCTCCTCTTCAGTATAGGTTCTCTAAAGGTAAGGGCCCTCATAGGCCCTCACCTCCAAAGCTGTCACTGCCAAACTGTTAGTGTATTAGGAGATTTCTCTCCTAGCACTCTACGCAGCTGCTCACCAGTAATCCAGGGAGAGCAGGGGCTTCCAAAGGCAGGGCAGGGTGGCCTCACTCAGCCAGAGCCTCAGATGGAGGGTGGGGAGCTGGCCACTGGGGCTGGGATGGAACCAAGGGAGCACAGAAGATGGTAACAAAGTAGCCTACATGGCTTCCTCTCCTCCAGGTCGTCTTTGGAGAGAAGGTAACCACACAGTTACCCCATCCCTGCCCCGCTTCTGGTCACCAGGTCGCAGGTCAGCCCCACCTTGCACGGTGAGCACGGCCTGTGTGCGGACCTCTCCTGCGCTGTTCCAGGCCTCACAGGTGTAAGTGCCCGTGTCCTCTGGGAACACTTCCTGGATACATAGGCTGTGCTGAGTGCCTCTCTGTTCAAAGTGGAAGTCCTCGGACTCCTGGATCTCAGTCCCGTCGTGAAGCCAGATGACCTCCGGGGGTGGGTTCCCTGAACAGAGAGGAGCAGCAGGGGGGGAGGGGAGGGGCTGGTTAGAGAGGCGCTTCCCTGGGCTGTGGGCAACTCTGCTTAGTACTGTGACATTGCATTGCTTCAGTCTTCCCATCCATAAGTATTCTAACCCTACCTACCTCATAGGTTTACTGGGAGGGTTAAACAAATTAATACCGCCCCCTTAGCAGCCCACTAGAAAAGCAGATTAGAGCAGCACCTGTCACAAAGAAAGTACTCACTAATGTTCATTATAATTACTTAACAACAAATTTGGGGAAACCAGAAAGAATCCAGAAGTGGAAAAAAAATTATTTCAGAGATGAAAAACATACTGGTAGAAAAGCTTTTAAAATCAGAATTCAGACTGATAATGCTGAGCAGTAGCTGAATTGGTGGGTTCCAGCTCGTTTCCTGCCCCGCACACTTCACACAGGCCTTCACAGAAACTCGCTTGTCAGTCTTCACCAAGGAAAGTTTACGTTAGCATTTCATTTTGGTACCATACAAATGTCCAAGGGTGAAGATGGGTGTCTTTCCAGACCCAGCTCTTGGTGGATATAGCATTTTCAATTTTTGCTAGTCTACTTCCCTGGGGGTAGCTTCTAGCAATTTGGGGGGGGCATAAAACAACAGCTACCTGTGAGGGTTCCTCTGTGGTAAGAGCTGAGCCATGGTGTTCTGCTTCCAGGGGAGCAAGACCCTGGGAATAGCTGTGTAGTGTCAGGCTCTCTCAAGGACAGTGAAGACCACCACCTACCTCGATGGTGTAGCCAACCCTGTGTCTGGAGGCCAGGGGGCCTCTGATTTCTAAACTTGAGGAGTGTGTGCAGGGGAGGGGACCCAGCCTCTGCCTGTATCATCCAGGGACCGCCTCCAGCCTTCAGGAGCAGGGAGTTCACCCTGAGACCGCGGGTTCTCTCCCAGCTCATCCTTATCGCCTTTCCTCCCAAGAAACTGAAAAACCAGAGAGGACCTCCAGGCTGTCAACAGGACTTATCAGAGGCCAGCACAAGTCTATGTCATTAAGACTGTGCCAGGAGATTCCCCAGGCTTCGCTTGCTGGCTTCCAGCAAGGACTGTGACGTCTTCCACTGGGCTGCTCACCCCATGCTCTTGTCACCCCACCCCTATTTGAGAAGGCCCCTGTTCCATCTTCTCACCGTAACATTTGAATACAGCCACTATCTTTCAAGAGTCTGGGAGTTCTCACATCATCTGGTTTTGGACCAGTGTTCAAAATCTCCAGTTACACTGTCCACACTATATATTTAATTAATCCCCCACCTCTCTAGCATGGCCATCTTTTCCCCCTGAACCGCTTAACCTTGAGTCCAGAAAATCCTGCCCAGAGAAAACAGAAATGAGGGGCCAAGAGGCTCCATTTCTTCAGGTCCGTTGACTGACAGTTCCAGGCTGGTGTTCTGATGGCTGAATGACTGAACAGGATGTCGGGGAGCAATGCCCATGGTGCAACCATGCCCATTCTCATGCATGCCCAGAGGAGAGAGGGACAGACCTGACACCTGGACTGTCATGGTGACCTGGCTCCCGTCCATGACGTGGAGGTCAGAGAGGCCCTGCAGGAAGCGGGGCGCGGCGGGCTTGCTGGGGGCCGCGGGCAGGAGGCCCTCGCTCTTCTCCTCACTCTTCTTCTCTGCATGGTAAGCAGAATGCGGGGTGGACATTCACTCATTCATTCCACAGACACGGACTAAAGGAGCACTCAGCACGCGAATGTGCTGGGGCTCAAGTTCCCACCAGAAACCGACTACTGCCCGATAAGGAGGTGGGAGGTCCAGGAGACCCCCCAGAGCAAGGCGTGGCCATTTCCCTGCATGGCGTCACAGGGCTCTTGCCTCCCAGCAGGGAAGGGCGAGGCCTCTGGAGGGACATGTCCAACCTAGGCTCTGGCTCCCAGGAGCACTTCCGGGGGGTGGAAGTGGCAGGTGAGAGCCAACACTGGGCATCCTATGAGTTTTTCACCCCTTAAATTTTATTTACTCTTTTGAATACGTGGCCCATTCATATGGCATAAAGCTCAAAAGGTACAAAGAGTATGTGTAGAGTCTCCCTTCCACCCCTGTCCTCTGGCCAAATGTCTCTCCCCAGAAGCAACCAATTTCCAGCTTCTTGTTCATCCTGCCAACGATGGTCCATGTGTATAACACACAATAGCACATAGGTATACACTTTTATTTTTCTTCTCTTAAAAGACTGATAGCAAACTATATACAATGATTGGCACCTTGCTTTTTCATCTAACAATACAGTCATCCCTTGGTATCTGCAGGGGATTGGTTCCAGGACCCCTTGCTGATACCAAAATCTGCAGCTGCTCAAGTTCCTTATATAAAAAAAATGGCATAATATTTGCATATAACCTGAAATCCTCCTATATACTTTAAAATCACCTCTTGATTACTTATAACACCTAATACAATGTAAGCACTATATAAATAGTTGCCAGCATGGCAAATTCAAGTTGTGCTTTTTGAAACGTTCTGGAATTATTTTTTCTCAGGCATTTTTGATATGCGGTTGTTTGAATCTACAGATGCAGAACCCGCAGGTAGACAGGTAGGATGGCGTGTCTAGATGTCTCATGAAACAGAACTGGAGAGCTTCTTCATTGTTTCCTGTGGCTGCATGGTGCTGCATTGCCATCTCCTGAGATTTTAAGCACTTCAAGAAAGTCAAAGACACTACATCACTAGAATGACTAAAATTAAAGACTGATCATCCTCAGGACCCTGCTGGCGAGGATGTGGCACAACCAGAACTCTCCTACGCTGTTGGTGCAAGTGCAAAATAGTTCAGACCCTTCTGAACACAATCGGACAGTTTCTTAAAAAGTTAATCATTTAGCACAGGATCCTTTTATTCTATTCCTGGGTATTTACACAAGAGCAATGAAAGCACACGTCCAAACAAAGACTTGTACACAAACATCCATAGCAGCTTTCTTCCTAATGGCTCCAAACTGGGAAAAAACCCAAATGCACATCAACAAGTGAATGAATAAAGACACTGCGATGCGTCCATACCAACGGAACGCTACTCAGCGCTAACAGAAACACTGCAACAAGGACAAGTCTCACCAACATTACCCTGCATGAAAGAAAGCAGACCAAGAAAGTACACTGGATGATTCCATTTATATAAAATTCTAGAAAAAGCAAAAGATAGCGACAGGCTGTTTGGGGGCAGGGGTTGGGGGATAGATGGTGAAGGGGCATAAGAAAGCATTTGCAGTGATGGAGATGTTCATTTCTTAAAATCATGGTGAAGGTTTCATGCATAAAGGTTCAAAGTAAACACCATAAATATATGCAGTTTGTTATACAGCCAAAATGGGGAGAAAATCTCTCTCTGGGAGAAGGAAAGAGTGCCCCAGCTAGCCAAAGGCAGAAACTAGAACAACTCTCTGGGTTCAGAGCTGGCCCACTCACCCCCATTCTGTTCTCTGGGGGAGGTAGGGTAATAAACAGGCTTTCCTTCATTCTCAGAATCCTCCCTAAGCTGGGCTCTGACCTGCCTTGTGAGAGCCAAAGGGAAAGGGGCAGCGGAGAGGTGAGCTGGTATCTGGCTCCCACAGCTCCCAGCTGCTCAGTCTCTGATCCTGCCCTTCATCCTGTGAGCCACAGGGTTTTGATCTTCAATAAGTCTTTTTCAGTCTTTTTGTTTTTGTCTTGGTTGGGGGTGGGGGGGGGCAGGTCTGGAGCGGGCAGGGGTACAGACAAAGAAGGCTATAGTATCTCTAAGGTAAACTCTAAGTTTGGGGGCAGGGGGACTGTGGTATTTTGAGTTCTTTTTAGCCCAGAGACACACAAACCAGATCTTCTCCTAGAATCCTGTAGCCATGACAATACATTTCTAGGCTGATTTACACACCTGGGAAAGGCCTAACTCCAAACTGGCCACTAAATGAAAACAAAATATGGCATACTCAGAACATGCCCTGCACAGCCTCTGGGGCTGAGGTGGGAGAGGCTGGGAAGACCAGGGAGGTGGGAAGACAAGTTTCCCCAAGGCAGGTGCTGTGTGAAGGGTGTGGAGCCAGAGTGCAAGGGGACACAGGACCCATGCCCTGGCATCATTGCCTCTGACAGGGGCAGCCAGACACCCTTGGCAGAAGGCCCAAGCAGTGGGCTTGAGGGACCCAATATTGGGAATGCTTAGATCTCCCTGGGCAAGCAGGCTGCCTCAGGAGAGTTGAGGAATTTCCTCTTGCACAGAATGAGAAGGCTCAAGGACAAAATGTTTTCGCCTGTCCAGAGCCCTCCCAGTTCCCGCCTCTCCACTGTCTTGGCCAGAGTCCCAGCTTCACAGAGCTCCCTGCAGATGGACTCTCATTCCCAGATGCTTCGGGAACATCAAAACCTCCAGCTCCCTTTCCTGCAAGCAGTTGTCAGCTCCTCCTTGACCCCTCCATGTGTTAGGTCTTCCTACCGCTCAGTTGCCAGGCCTGGGGCTTTGGCAGAGCCAAGCCACCCTACGGGTCTCAGCCAGTGCAACTAAATGCCCATCTGCACCCCCTGCCCTGACAGGGTGTCCTGGGCACTGCCTCCCACGACAGCTCACTGGTTCTCCAAAAGCCACTGAAATGTAGGATCTGAGGCTGGGACTTGGGCTTGGGCAAGGCACGCTCTCTTCCTAAAGCTTGATTCCTCAACTGTATTTAGGGGAATAACAGTACCGGACAGGACCTGGGGCGTTTAAAGAGATGATATATGGAAGTACTTTCTCCAGCCACCCATCATCCACGTTCGCAGGTGTGTGAGGCTGGCATGAGTGCTCACTCACGCCTACCTCTTGGGCTTAATTGCCTGGTGGGTTTATTAGCAGCAGCAGAACAAATGGAGCCTCACCCCAGGGTTAAAGATTCTCATTTCTATGTCACCTAATAAGAATACGAATGTGTTGCTTAAAAATATGGATATATCTAAAGAGAAGGAAATGGCACCCCACTCCAGTATTCTTGCCTGGAGAATCCCATGGATGGAGGAGCCTGGTGGGCCACAGTCCACGGGGTCACAAACAGTCAGACACAACTGAGCGACTTCACTTCACTCCACTCCACTTAAAGTAAATCTAAGTTTTGAGAACAAAATTTCACGGCACTCCTTCAGAGAGAGGTGAGTGACAGTGTCTGGAGCTGTGGAAACTGCCCCAGGCAGGCATTTAGTTCCAGTGGCACCCACCGTCTCTGACCCTGTTGTTGCCTCCCCAGCAAGGGCCCCACAGCAAGAACGAAGAGCGGAGGGAAGTGACAGGGAGTAAATGTGCGGAACGAACCTGTTCTCAAGCCTGCCGTTCAGGGTCACGTGGGACTAGAGCCACAGAGAGCCAGCCTCAGCCCCAGTCGCCACCCCAGAGTCTTCACAGAGTGAGAAAAACCACCAAATCTCCCCTACAGGCACACTCTGGGCTCAGATCCCGGAGCCAATGAGGATGTCAGTTTTAGGACAAGCAGCTTCCTTAGGCAACCCCAGAAAAGCAGCCCTAACTTGAATCCCGAAACCCCAGTCCCAAGCCCACCACCCAACTTTACTGGAGAGAGGCTGGGACATGCTCAGGTGAAGTAAGCTACCCAAGGTCCCCGAGCCAGTGACAGGCACATTGAGAGCTCAAACCCAGGCCTCCTTACCATGAGGCCCAGGTGTTCTGAGATTGCCTGTTCCAAGGGAGCCAGTCACCTGCAGGGATGGCCATGCTGGACTCCCCATGAGGACAGATGTGCTATGTGGACCCCCATTCTAGACACCTGACAAGGGAGAAAAGCTAACATAGAGCAGGGAAAGTCAGGGCCAAGGGCGAGGTGTGTGTTTGTCATTTAATTCCAAAGCCATACACAATGTTTCCTGGCTCATCTGTGGCCGATAGATCACATATCAGTTTATGCTCCCTCTTGCACGGACTTAGATACAGTAAGAAGAGACAGATGGAAATGGGTGTTGTGAGCTCCTAGCTCGAGCTGTGGGATCTGAAGCAAGTCCCCCAAGCTAAGCCTCAGTGTTCTCGCCTCTAAACTGATAAGAATCCAGTTATCATCAGTTACTGACAATCATGCCCAAGTGATAAGGGTAATGCACACATCATTAGTACAATGCATGATAAATACTGCCGGATTTTCAGATGATTCAAGGAAATGACATATACAAAACTGCTAAGACTATCTGGCACATAAGTACAAGAATAAACCTCTTGTGCCTTTCCTCATCTGACTGTTTTTGGTTAGGCAAACTCAATCTGACAATAACTATTGATACGATGAGAAATGATACAATATGGTGTCCTCCCAAACCAAGGTATTCACATATAATCGGTCAGAGATCTGAAAGGTCTCAGCTGCCACGGAGATAACATTGTAACAATGCCTTACAAAGGTCAGCACTTAATGCTTCTAAAGGATATCTGCAGCTCTCAGTTTATGCTCAACACCCTCTGAAGTCGGGAAGAATGTGCCCTCATGTTACAGCAGAATGAGCTGGGACTCAGAGAAGGAAGCTGGCAGGAAAGCTGACACGGCCAATGGGGTCCTGGTCTGGATGCTCCCTTCCTGACCTGAGAACAAAGGCCAGTCAGCTAGACTCCCCTGGGAGCTCTCCGTCCTTGTGCTCTTGCCCAGAGTAGCTGGTTCTCCTAGAGACGTCTCTCCTGGAGTCCTGTTTAGCTGTCACCTGGCACAGTCCTGGTTTCAGGCAGAGTAGGTGGACCAGGGTCTGAGGGAAGAGGTCCCCGGGGGCCACAGCACCTCAGGCAACCTGAACCTTTTTCATCTGAGGAGGGCAGACTCTGGCTGTGGTACACCAAGGGAGCAGGTCCCTGGGATGCAGAGGCAGACTTGCAACCCAGCTCAAATGGGGCCGGATTAAATATGCCCCAGGTCTCCCCACAGCTGCGCTTCCTCTGGTCTGCTGAGACCAAGCCCCCAGGGCCCTTTCCCTTGGGAATCTAGGGCGGGCTGAGCCTCCTTGATTTATTGGCCTAGGACTAAATTTCTGAAGTGAACTTGTCTGTTGCTTGGGTACTTGGTCAATTAGCCAACGACCCTCCAACTCACTCTCTGGCTCTCTCTGCCATTAAACTGGGTAGCCGGGTGTTGGGGGTTCTGTTCCACACTGAGAGAAGGGAAAAGGAACAGGATTGTCCTCTGGTGGGAAAGACAAGAACTGAGACCAAGAACGGCTATAAGCAGTGCACATGCTCAGTCACATTCAACTCAATGCGACCCCGTGGACTGTAGCCAGTCAGGCTCCTCTGTCCATGGGATTCTCCAGGTAAGAATACTGGGGTGGGTAGCCATTCCCTGCTCCAGGCAATCTTCCCAACCCAGGGATTGAACCTAGGTCTCCTGCATTGCAGGAAGATTCTTTACTGTCTGACCCACCAGGGAACCCCATAAGCAGTTTATTGACAAGTAAAAAAAATGATGTCATGTAGATTAAACTATAGCAGGACTTAGGAAAGGGATAGAGGAATGAGAGGAGAGAAGAGAGAAGGTGGGAGAAGAAAGGATATGGGGAGAGAGGAAAGGAAGGAGAGAGACAAAGACAGAGAGACCACTCTTTGAGCCTATATAGACCCTCCAGAGCTTCCCTAGTAGCTCAGCTGGTAAAGAATCTGCTTGCAATGCAGGAGACCCCAGGGGGATTCCTGGGTTGGGAAGATCCCCTGGAGAAGGGATAGGCTACCCACTCCAGTATTCTTGGGCTTCCCTGGTGGCTCAGATGGTAAAGAAATGGTCTGCAATGCTGGAGACCTGGGTTCGATCCCTAGCTTGGGAAGATCATCTGGAGGAGGGCATGGCAACCCACTCCAGTATTCTTGCCTGGAGAATCTCCATGGACAGAGGAGTCCAGCAGGCTAAAGTCCAGGGGGTCGCAAAGAGTCGGACACGACTGAGTGACTAAGCACAGCACAGACCCTCCAAGTTTTCCCTCCTTGGCCATTTATGCTGTTTTGACTCATCAGAAACTGTTTCTGAAGACAGTCCCTAGTCATGAACTTAACATAAAACTCTTGCTCTGGGGAAGCAAAAGTATCAAACAAATGACTTCTCAGAGACCCAGAGCAGCAGAGCGAGCATGTGGTCTGAGGCAACTGGAGGCCTAGAGGGGCTGCCTGTGAGCTGGCCTATTGTGGCTGCTGACTTGACGTCTGAGCATCGTTTTCCTCACCTGTAGAATGGAATTCATGCAAAAGTAGAGCATGGAGTCGCTACGGGAATTAAACAAAACAAACTGGCTTTAACTGATTAGATCGTTTATCAAAACAGTGTTCCTCATTAAAAATGATAACTGATGGTCTCGTTTTAATACTTACAGGAACTGATATAATCCCAATAATAGGTTTTGAAAAGCTCTTCTTTAGAGGAAGTTAAGCATCCACACAACAGGTGCTATTTACTACTTTTCTCATTAATTCTCATACAATAACTAGGATATCATACAGATGACATCACCCTTATGGCAGGAAGCAAAGAGGAACTAAAGAGCCTCTTGATGAAAGTGAAGAGCAGAGCGAAAAAGTTGGCTTAAAACTCAACATTCAGAAAACAAAGATCATGACATTCAGTCCTATCCCTTTCATGGCAAATAGATGGGGAAACAATTTAAACAGTGACAGAGTTTGTTTTCTTGGGCTCCAGAATCACTGTAGATGGTGACTGCAGCCATGAAATTAAAAGACACTTGCTCCTTGGAAGCAAAGCTATGACAAACCTAGACAGTGTATTAAAAAGCAGAGGCATTACTTTGCTGACAAAGGCTTAGATAGTCAAAGCTATGGTTTTTCCTGTGGTCATATATGGATGTGAGAGTTGGACCATAAAGAAGGCTGAGTGCTGAAGAATTGGTGCTTTTGAACTGTGGTGTCAGAGAAGACTCTTGAGAGTCCCTTGGACTGCAAAGAAATCAAATCAATCAATCCTAAAGGAAATCAATCTTAAATATTCATTGGATGGACTGATGCTGAAACTGAAGCCCCAATACTTTGGCCACCTGATGCAAAGAGCTGACTCATTAGAAAAGACCCTGATGCTGGGAAGGATTGAAGGCAGGAGGAGAAGAGGGTGACAGAGGATGAGATGGTTGGATGGCATTACCTACTCAATGGATATGAGTTTGAGCAAGCTCAGGGAGATGGTGAAGGACAGGAAAGCCTGGTGTGCTGCAGTTCATGAGGTTGCAAAGAGTCAGACACAACTGAGCGATTGAACAACAACAACTGACATAAACTTGCTCATCAAAACTGGAGACATGAGCAAGGCCTTGGGCTTTCTTGGGCTTGAAACTTAAGGAGCCACTGCAGCTTTGTTATAGTGCTGGTGTGGATCCAAGTGTCTTCTTTTGTCCTGCAATCATTCATCTGTTCTTCCCTTCTGAATCCTTCCTCACTTTACATGGGTTTAGCAAGAAAAACACTTCCGAATTTCTCCTTAGACACTTTCTCTTGGAAGTTTTTTCCACCTGTCAACTTTTACCAGCTAAGTTACCGCTCTCTAAAGTGCCTCATGTTAATGGACTGACTTCGCATTAAATGTACATGAGTAGTTTGCCTTGAAAATGGCTCTTAGAAGGCTCCCAGCTCATTCAAAATGTGTCAGATTAAAATAAAAGATTAAGAATGTCACCTTTAAAGTGTTTAAACAGATGATGACAGCAATATGAAACAGACAGAATTCTCTATCATCTGAAGAGCTCCCCAGGGCTCTCCCTAAGAGGGACCACTGCCTGTCACAGTTTTTACTAAGTCCTGCTGTCAGAGCCTCAGGCCCTGTCTGTCAGTAGTTTCCCTGCTCTGACACCAGTGTCCCTGGATCCACAGGTTGTCACCAAATAGAAATGGACATGGAAGGGCCCTCCCCTACTTCCTACATCTCCTGCCCCCTCTCAGGTGTGCCGACACACGGACCTCCTGAAGATGCAGTTAGGGAGGGGGAAGATTATTGCCTTCATCTCTGAGCTACTAAGGATTTTCCTTAAGTTTCAAAACGGAAATATTTTGTTTAGTCATAAAAATGCAAAATATCTTTCCAACAGCAAATCCAATTCACTCCACACACTGTAATACTATTCATCCTGTTACACTATGGACGTTCAGTGAATCACCAATGAAAGACAGTTCCAGAAGCACACTTGTCCCTCCTTCCTTGATGTGGTGCCCAAAATCCAGCAGGGTCCAGGGGTCTCAGTCTGGCCTCCTCCTTTCCCTAAGCTCCAGGACTGTTGACTCAAGGGCTCATCAGGGTTACCTTTGCCCAGCAGCTCTTCATCGGCAGGGCATTTATGCACAGTGCAAATCCCTCTCCAGGGATGTCTGTGAACTCTCTGCCAACAAAAGTCTGTCTAACTGAATAAACCGACTTGGAGAGTCAGCAAATGGTCTACTTGTTGGACATGAAAAGAGGGCCTTTTCTCCATAGCCATGCCGTCTCTTTTGGTTTTCCTTCTCCCCACTGATTTCTCCAGACCCTAAGAAGCAAATGTGAAGAAGCAGAAAGGAAAAGAATGAAAGAAAGAAACAACGACATATGACACTCCCTCCCCTCCCAAAGAATCNACTTGTTGGACATGAAAAGAGGGCCTTTTCTCCATAGCCATGCCGTCTCTTTTGGTTTTCCTTCTCCCCACTGATTTCTCCAGACCCTAAGAAGCAAATGTGAAGAAGCAGAAAGGAAAAGAATGAAAGAAAGAAACAACGACATATGACACTCCCTCCCCTCCCAAAGAATCTCTGACCAGTAATGATAGGGTTGCCAGGTGGGAAGTGGGACTATATTACAACCACAGCCTTCTTAGTGCCTTAGGAGTTATAATCAAACTCTAAACGTAGAGGTAGGCCATCCAAACCAGCCCATGTACCCTCTAGGGGCTCATCTGGAAACCACACTCCCCACCACACTGTCAAAGCACGGATCGCATTTTGCCATTAGGAACACAAAACTGTAATTCTGGATGGCATTCCTGACCAAGGACTCCAAGCAAAAAAATGCCATAGATAGCCTGCAGTGACTGTAGAAGGAGGCTGTGGTGTGACACGCTCAGAGGCTATGGAGCATGAGTTTAGCTGCCTCATATTATGTGGGATAGCCCAGGGATCAAATCATGTCTCCTGCATCGACATGCAGATTCTTTACCACTGAGCCACCAGGGAAGCCCCCAGAACTTTCTTTTTTAATACATTTAAGAGGCTGTCAGTGCTTAAAGCAAGGGGCTTTCCAGGTGGTGCAGTGGTAAAGAATCCCTCTGGCAGCGCTGGAGATGCAAGAGACGCAGGTTCGATCCCTGGGCTGGGAAGATACCCTGGAGAACGAAATGGCAACCCACTTCAGTATTCTTGCCTGGAAAATTCCAAGGACAGAGGAGCCTGGTGGGCTACAGTCCACGCGTTCACAAAGAGTTGGACACGACTGAACACACACACACACACACACACACACACAGTGTTCTAGGCTGCTCCGCAAAGGGCTTGTCACTAATCTGAAAGCCAGCGGGGATTCCCTGGTGCCCATTACTTTCATTAGGGGCTCTTTATCAAAACAAACAGTCTAGTAAATATGCTTGTTACATTTCATTTTTTATTTTAGAAATCAGGATTTTAAAAAATTTAACTCATCCACATTTTACGTCCTTCGGTGCCTTTAAGAGCCCAGCAGGCCTTTACTTAAATAAACAAACCATTAGGCTAAGCCACTCTGTCTAAATGGCCACATTAGCAGGTTAATAAATCTATAGTCACTTAAGAATTTTAGCCTTGACAAAGATACTCCAAGGGGAGAGAAATTAAAAAGAGACTAGTCTAAGGAAGCCCCCGCACCAACGACCAGCGCATATACACTGAAATATCTACTCTCTTCTGATATTCCTGGGTTCCGCAGGAATTTAGATTAATCATCCTTTAGGCTCTATCCTGGGTCAGCAGGGAAGATTTCCATGGCCTGGTTAACTACTGGGGACTTTCTGCTAGCATGGGAGGAGGAAAGCAGGAATATTTGTTGGGGGGCGTTTGAGAGCTAGTGTGTAGGTTTGCTGAGCACCTCCTTGAGCCCTGAGCCCCCAGGCAAGAGAGGAGGTGGAGGGAATGCCCCCTGCACTGCCACAGAGACTCACCCGCCTCCATTTTTCCTTCATCCATTCACTGAACACATGTTCACACAGTAGGATATGCGCTACTTGCAATAATGAGACACAGTCCCTGCCTACAGGGAGCTAACAGTCCAGCAAAAAAGGCAGCTGAACAGGCAGATAGAGGAAATTTCATGTTGGGATAAAATGCTTTCTCCCCTCATCACCCTTCTAGAGACTTGCATGACGCACCCCTGCCTCTCTCCGTGAACCTAACCTCTACCACTTGCCCCTACCCCACTCCCTTGGCTGCAGCCTCACTGTCCCTTGACTAGGCTGCTCTTGTTTCCAGCTCAGAGCCTTTGCACTTGCTGTACCACCTGCCTGGAGCAGTCTTTTTTCCAGATCATGAGGTCTCCCCTCAGATGTCACCTTTCCCAAGAGGTCTCCTCTAGCACCCATCTAAGGAAGGATCCCTTCCACCGCCCCTCTATTTCCGTTTTCCTAATAGCACACTTGTCAATACTGGATTAAGCCAGCTGTGGACCATCCATCGGAATGTAACAGGCAGGAAGACAGGAGCTGTTTTCTTTTCGTGGCAGCTTCCCCAGAACAATGCTTGGGGCCAAGGAGGTGCTCAGGGAAAAATTGCTTGTAAGTAACTACCGTGATAAGAGAGGTACAGCAGGTAGGAGAAGTGACATTTGTGGGAGGGAGTTAGTCAGATCTGGGGAGGAGGGGGTTACAGAGGAGACAAAGCAGAGAAAGCAGGGAAGAGAGGCTGCAGAAGGTCCCTCAGAATGCTGAGTGAGCAACTTCTCAATGCTGGCAAAACCTTGGCAAAAGGCTAAAGAGGTGAGAAAGAGCACCCATGTCTGGCCTTCAACAGGATCTGCTAAACTCTCCTCCAGCACAAGTTGCCCTAGAGCCCCTCCTCCAGAACAGCGGAGGGAGAGGTAGTGATGAACGGCACCCTCTTGTGGCCAGAATTCCCTGAACAGGGTGCTCAGACTGTGGCTTTAGCGTCTGGCCCAACACCTGCTTTCTGATTCTGCTTCTCCCTTCCTTTTACCAAAACCAAATGAACAGATAGACAGAAAAACAACCAACCACCCAGTGCAGCAGAGTTGATCCTTTGGTAATACCACTCCTCAGACCTGCCATTTGGAAAGAGCTCATCTTGTTTAAAGGTTGGGGCTCCTGAGCACGCCCCACATCTTCAGCGCAGGACACGGCAGCCTGGCGGCACGCTTACAACCAGGGAGCCTGGTCCACATTCCAGCTGTGGCCTGGGGCCACACAGAGGGGACAGAAAGGCCAGGCCGGGGCAGCTGAGGGAGAGGCCGGGGCAGTGGTCGGCGCTGCATGGGACAAACGCCTCCACTGCGGTCATCTCCCACCCTCTGAGCCACCACAGAGACTGCAGCCAAACAAGCTGCCAATAAAGTAAGGAAAACTCCATGGCTGAGGCTAGTGTGGGACGTGGACCAGAGCCCCCCGGGTGCCCTGGGCATGGAGCCAGGGGTGTCACTGTGCCAGGCTCGGCCTCCCCGATCCTGTGCAGGCAGCCCAGCGCTGCGGCCGGAGCGTGGCCACGTCTCACAGCCTCCTTCTCCATTTATGGTAGCTGAGCCTCTGTTTGGCCTTCACAGGCCAGTCAAACGCCACACTGGGCGGGGGCGCTGCAGGGATGTCCTGCTTACACAGGGCTGTTTTCAGAGCAGATCCGAACGGCTCTGGCAGAGTCCTTGACGGGACCTCTGTTTCTGCTTTGAAACATGCTCAGATGGGCAACCATCCAGGCCCACTCCTCCCACAGACCTAGGGGGTGAGGGGGATGGCCCCAGAGTCTTCTTGCCCCTCTTCTGGGGACCCCCACCTCCACTGGGACTATTAGCTCAGTGGGGTCCCTCTAATCTAATCTAAACATAGGCAGCCCAGGACAGGCTCTGGATCAGCAGGGCCCTTGGCTGAAACCAGCCAGGGAGGCTCAGACCACACCAGCATCACGCACCTCTCTGGCCCTCTCCACCACCACCACTTTGGGGTAGGCCTCTCGGACCTCCAAGGAGAGCCCAGGGGTAGGGGGAGGTGGGAGCAGCGACCCTGGCCTGGATCCACGCTTTCCCCAGACCCCTCAATCAGCCATGAGCGAGATCCGTGAGGAAAGAACAGGTGGAGTGTAAACTCTAATGAGGCTGACAAGCTCCTGGGGCCACAGTCAGGCAGGGATGCGAGGAGGAGGGCCTCTTGGGAAGAGGCAGAGCCAGTCCCCAGGTGGTGACTGCATGCCAAGCACTCCGGAGGAATCGCAGAGGAGTCAGAGAGGCTGGAGAGCATGTCCTCCTCCTAGGCAGACGGGCTGTCAGTCCCATGCCTTTATCCCTCGGAGGCGACACTGCCTAGCCCCTGGGGTGAGGGTCATCCGCACCCTGGGGCCAGGGGACTTGCCCTCTGGGAAAGGACAGGGAGCGAGCAGGTGCTTGGAGATCTGGGTTCCAAAGGCTAGTGTGACTCACAAGGCAAGCGACGTTGACTTCTTGAGACCTCTAGACCCTTCTGTGAAAGATAGGAAGAGTGTTGCCCCCTCCAACCCCGCTTCCGGGGTTTCTGAGAATCGAGAAAACACAGGTGGGGTGACGGTATCTAGCGAGGTAACCAACATATGATGTTTCCTCCCCCTTTTCAGCAAAACCACCTCTAAGGCCCTCGGGAAGGCTGCTGCTCAGATACAACAAGACTCTCCCCCAAGAGGCTGAGCTTGGGGGAACAGAGCCGGCTGGCGTGTCTCCTGTTGAGCTGCTGGCAAAGCATGGCACGCCACACCTGGTCTAAGCACTCAGTCCCCAGTCGCTGTGGGACCTGGGGGCCCGGGCCCAGCTGAGGGTGGGGAATCAGGCTCACCTGAACACCCTGCCCAAGAAGACCTTCTCCAGCTCTGTCACCATGCCTGCCAATACCACAGCCCAGACAGCCGTCTTGGGTCTGTGGCTCGCCCCGGGGACTTCTGGGACTAGACATTTGGCACTGATCAGTGCATGACGACCATGCTAATCAGATTACTGGACACCAGGCTGCTGAGGTACAAGAGCAAGCTTGAGGTGGCAGGGAGGAGCGAGGGCAGAAGGAAACGGGAAAAACTGGCTCTCTGGAAGCCTCAGTACTGGCACCTGTTACCTGGTGTCCCCCATTGTCCCCCAGTGCATGAGGGGTCGTTTGTGCTTGAGTCCTACAGGAACTCGTCCTCTTTCAGTGGGTGTGGAGTTCTGCCTATCAGACTGGAAGCTTCTCAAACCAAGGGAGTCTTTGCCTCTTTCACCCTCATCTTCCCTCAGCCACAGTGGGGTGAGGGGTGGAGGACTGGGCTTGCACGTCCATCTCCGGTGGCAGACCCTGGACACTGTGAGCTCCTGGAGGCCAGTGCCTCCACCTGCCTGCCTTCAGGTGTGGTGCCCTCTCTCCAAAGCAGATGTGCAGGAAAGGTGCTTCTAGAGGGCTGCCAGAGGCTCCTACCCTGGACAGTGACGCGGGCGCTGCAGGACACCTGCCCCGCAGTGTTCTCAGCCAGACAGGTGTAGGTGCCATCGTCCTCTGGAAGAGTGTCCTGGATGTGGAGCTCGGCCACACCAGCCTCGCAGGTGGAGCGGGCATACTGGATGGGCTGTCCTGGGGAGGGAAGCACAGGAGGGCTCAGGCCAGGGGGCAGCCGGCAGAGGGGTAGGAGTCCTGTCCTCAGCAGGGTGGCTGCTGTCATGACACTGGGGTTCGCCACACTTGCTCAGGCCCACTGAGGGCTCATGGTGTGTTAGGACCACCCACAGCCAGTGGGATAGAGGCTCCAGGGGGAGAGAAAGAGGCAGGAGCCATGGACGTGAAGGAGAGAGGGTGATTGTGAGGGTGGAGGAGTAAGACTGGGGCTGGTAGGACTTGGGGGAGAGATTCTAGAGGCATTTAGAATACAAGCAGGAAAGGGACAGAATTCTGTGCATTCTGTTTAAATAAATAGTCCCCAGATACACATCCTAGACTTCACATTATTCTAAGCCTGGAAAGAATCTCACAGGGTCACCTGGCCCACAGCCCAGCCTCAGGCAGAATGGACCTCACCCAGACTTCACATGAGGCTCCCAGCTCCTTTTAGATGTTTCCAGAAACAATGAGCTTATTTCCCACTGCAGATATTTATCAGAAGCAATTCTGCACCCTCAACCTAATGCTGCAATGAGTTCCATTTTAGGAGTCGCAGAGCAGATAAAGACAGGGGATTAAAAAAGCAACTCTGGCCCCTTCTTCCAAGAGTCCCTTGCGTGAGAGGCCCTTTATTCAGGTCCCATAAAGTCCTACATGGAGATAGAAGTGTGTGCCATGAAATTCAGTGGTTTCTTTAATGCTATACGTTCCCAGGATTTTATTATCTCAGGATGTGAGCTTTCATTTCCAGGAAAAAAGAAAACTTCATTACTGAAGGTCCTGGCCTTAGAGCAGGAATGTGTCCATTCACCATAAAGGAAGCAACTGTCAGCTCCTTCCCCTGTCAGCCCCAGGGTCCTGGTTTGCACTTCATAAAACGGGGGGTGGGCAGTGGGAGAGAGAGAAAGTGGTCTTCTCTGCACGATGCAATGTTTTCTTCTGCTCATAGCAACACTCATATCTCCATGACAGAGACTGCCAAGCCAGCCACAGGGCCAGAGGGAAGAGATTCTGCTGGCTCAATGCACTTCATAGAGGTGGGGCTGGGGGCTGGTAGATCCAGGGGCCCAGGATCCTGCTACTGTGAGGACTGAACACTGCTGTGTGTGTGTCCCTAAAAGCTCTTGTTTCTTGAGAATGCCAGTATATTCCCCGACTGCCAGTAAAGTGCCTCTGCTGTTGAAATCTATACCGGCAAGCTGTTTGAGAGCTCCTCTTTTACTGGAGTATAGCTCATTTTGACTCCTCAAGCATGGAGGTGCAATGGTGGCCCCAGAAAGGAGTTGTTGGCTCAGGGCACTCAGAATTGGGTGACAGCTCCAAGACTGGTGAAACCAGAGTTGGCAGCCAAGGGTCCCTGACTTGTGCATGATCGCCCTCTAGTGGGATCAGTGTGAAAATACCAAGATTCACCAAGAGGAAGAAGGTGGGTTGTCTTTCAGTCTGCTGCTGCTGCTAAGTCGCTTCAGTCGTGTCCGACTCTGTGCGAACCCATAGATGGCAGCCCACCAGGCGCTGCCGTCCCTGGGATTCTCCAGGCAAGAGCGCTGGAGTGGGTTGCCATTGCCTTCTCCAATGCATGAAAGTGAAAAGTGAAAGTGAAGTCGCTAGTCGTGTCCGACTCTTAGTGACCCCATGGACTACAGCCCACCAGGCTCCTCCGTCCATAGGATTTTCCAGGCAAGAGTACTGGAATGGGGTGCCATTGCCTTCTCTGCTGCTGCTGTCTGGAGAGGCGTAAATCAGAGGTCAGCAAACTCCTGCTCCTAGGCCACATCCCACGTGAAGCCTGTTTTTGCACAGTCTGAAAGTTAAGGATAGTTTTTACATACTTTAAATGTTGGGGAAAAAATCGAGGGAGGGATATTTCGTGACGTGTGTGAAAATCATATGAATTCACATTTGTGTCTATAAATAAGTTTTGTTGCGTTCATTCATATGTGGTCTCTGGCAGTGCTTTTGCCACGACAGCAGAATCGAGTAGTTGTGACAGAGGCTGTGTGGCGTGCAAAGCTGGGAGCATTTACCATCTGGCCCTTTGTAGACAATGTTTCTTGACGCCTGGCCTGGACCCTGAGCCAAGCGGGAGGGAAATGCTCTTGTTCGGATCTGATCCTAGCCCTTAACATCCATGCTGTGTTCCAGCTGCAAGGAGGCCACCTCTGTGCCAATAGCCGTGGGATCCAGCAGGAGCTCTGTCAGTAGTAAGGGGTGGAGGAGGAGACCCCCATTCTCACCTCGCTGCTCAAGAAGTCCACAGATGGAGAGGCAGCAAGGCAAGTTCCTACGCTGACTAAAGATCATTTCTAGCAAAGCCTGAGCAAACCATACTGACGAGGCAGGCTCATGGCAACAGTGCAGAGATGCCTGGGGACTATTTGGTGCATGGGTGATGGGCTGCTGATCCCTTAAAGCATTCATTCCAACAGCTGCGAGAGCTGGTAGAGACCCTAAACCTCTGTTCCAATCCATCTCCTCACCAATAAAGAGGTTGATGCCCAGGGCAGTAAAGTGGGGCATTCAGGGTCACCCAGCCAGTCAGTACAGAAGAGGGCAAGTGCAGGCGCCCTTTCAGCCTCCCCTAACGTCCCCCAAAGCAGACTGATTCAACTTCATCAATTTTATGGACTACTTCAGTTCTAGTGATAGAGTTCTCTCATACATACTTTTGGAATTTAAAGGCTTTTTTCTTAAAAAAAAAAAAAAAAGAGAGAGAGAGAGAGAGAGAAAGGGTGATAATATGTAATAATTATTTCTTTGTCCAAAGGACTTTACTTGGCAAAAAGAAAGTTGGCATGTCTCTATAGGACTATATTGTTAAAAAGAATTACTGGTCTATGAACCCCTAAACCACCTGCCACTAAATAAAAGGCAAGATCCCATGAGCAACTGCTAGTGTGGTTCATTGGGTTTTTTTGTTCACTTATTGACTCAACAAATATTTATTGAGAGCCTACATGTGAGCCTGGCTATACGAAAAGAAGCTAAATTGCTTGTGCACCTATGTGCCAGGCATCTCATCAACTGTTGTGTATAAAGAATCTAATTTGACTTTTACAATCACCACCCTGAAAGGTAGGTGGCCTCCTTCTGGTCTTGTAGATGAGGAGCTCAAGGCTCAGAGAGGGGTAAAACTTGCCTGGTGTCCCCAGCCAGGCACTGGCAGACTCCCAGGTCCCATGCTCGCTCTATACCCATGCTTCTTTCTCATGCATAAATGATTCAGAGTGATATATGGGGAAGCTAAGCAGGAATTCAGGCAAGGCCAAAGGCTCGGGGGGCTGGAGCAGGGGGTCTCACCGTTGAGCAGCCAAGTGATTCGAGGCAATGGGGTCCCCTTCACTGAGCATTGCAGCACAAAATCCTGACCCTCAACGACGGTGCAGTCCTTCAGGGCACTGGAGAATGACGGAGCCACCTCCATCACGGCTGGCTCTGTGAGGACAAAGGACAGATAGGCCATCTCAGATCACCACTGGCCCAGGCTGCGGATTGACCACAGGCAGCCACCTCACTGCCCTGGGCACCCAGGGCTTGCTTTCTCAGTGGCCTGGCTCTGCCTCATCCATCATCACACAGGGAAGCAGGCAGTACCACCATGTGGAGACTTGGAGCCTGAAGCAGGGTGACTTCAGGGCCTTTTTCATCATCACAAGACACTCCACGTCTGGAAGTTCTCAGGACCAGGCCAGCCTCTTTTCCTCCAGGACGCGGGTCCCTCCCGTCTTGCTGGACTTTCACTGTCCTGGAGCATCCACCAAGCTCCTTCATCCCCTTATCTTGGCCTTATTCTACTTTCTCCTGTCTTATATTGTCATTGACGTGTCCCATCAGACCCTGCACACTTTTTTTTTAATTTTAAAAATCCTTGGCTGAAATGTTTCATTAGATTGAAAACATGGATAAAATAGATTTTTTAAGGAAAACATAAATCATCTAAATGGACTCAACAAACAATTTATAGGGACATCCCTAGCAGTCCAGTGGTTAAGACTTTGCCTTCCAATGCAGGAGGTGCGGGTTTGATCCCTCGTTGGAGAGCTAAGACCCCACATGCCTTGTGACCAAAGACCCAAAACATAAACCAGAAGCAATACTGTAACAAACTCAATAAAAACTTTTAAAAATGGTCCACATTTTTTTAAAGTCTTAAAAAAAAAAAACACAAAAAAAATCCCCAACAATATATATATACATGAGAAGTATACTATTATGGTTTACTCAAAAGATACAAGCATGAACACTAAAATATTGTATGTAACAAAAAGACCCTGAACACTCTTGTGAATATCTTTTTACTTGGAAAGACCACATGCCCACTCATGAGGACATTTTCAATTTTAAATTATTATAGTTTTTTTTTTTTTTCAAGTCCAAGCCAGGATCAAATGACAAGGACTTACATGAGTTCTAGTTTTCTAATCTAGACCAGTAGTTCAGAAGCACTGGGGGCCTCAATCCCCCACATTTTCATTGAGAACCACTGAGGTGAACTCTACAGAAGACTTCTACATAGATGAGTTGGGGAACATTTTGCTTGGGGGCCATAATTAAGGGCAATGGGGATAGAAAATCTTTTCTACAACAACCAGAATATGCTGCAGAAGAGTCAAGGTGGCTGATTTAAGGCAGCTGGATTTTGTGATGAGACGATAGCCCATTGGCACTCTTCAGAGAAGCTATTCAATAGAGTGATGAGGGGAAAACTCTATTATATTGAGAGTACAAAGGTTTTAGGGCAAAAACTAATATTCGAGGGCTTACTAGGTTCTTTTCCAGAGGTGACGTGACAATGCCACGAGACTACTCTTTACTCGTTTTACAGATGAAGTTAATAATTTCCCACAGTCGAGTCCAGTGATAAAGGAAGGCTTCGCACCCAATTCTCTGACTCTACGTCCACACCTCCTCCTCTAGCCCAGGGGTACCCTAATGGGAGAGCAGGCAGTGGGAACACAGCTACAATCAGAATGTGGTGCACCTGAATGGACAGGTACAGAGTGGAGGGATGCCAGCTTACCTAGGCAAGTGAGGGGAGACACCATCTCCACCCCTTTGCTCCCAGGAGGCATCGACTTCCCTCATTAGAAAAATTCCCTTAGGAGGCACTGCAAACAACATGGGCTTTTGTGTCAGACCAACATGGGTTAGGAATATGCTTTTTTACAAGGCATGGGACCTTGTGGAAGTCGCTTAACCTCACTACAGCTCAGTATTCTCATTGGAATATGGGTGTAACTGTGATTATCTCTTAAGATTGTTGAGATTACCAAATGAAGTCATGCCAGTAAAGTCTTTAGCATAAAGCCTGACTCATTGAACAGGCTTTCAGGGCGGTGTTAGCTCTGATCATCAGATGGAAGCTGGGCACAGAGACTGGGCTAGCAGCAAGTTTTGGGGTAAAAGAAGTATAGAGAAAACTTGGGAACTTAAGGGGCAGTGAGGCAGAGGGAAGATTTGTTTTTCTTTTTTAGATGAGGTGAGACCAGATCATGCCTGTAGGGAGGAGAAAGGGGTCTCTAGATAAGGCGAGGGGAAGAGACTGAAGAGATGGGAAGGTCAATCATTATGAGACCTAATTTCTTGTGGGTCTGGGAAGGATGGAAGGAGAAGTCTTGGTAAGGGAAGCAGGCAGCTTTTCTGCAGTGATCGGAAGAAAGAGAAAGGTGTTAGATGACCTGCATCTTGGTGAAGCCTTCTGGAGACTTCAGAACAGCTAAGGAGAAAGGCAGGCAAGCCAGACTTCTGGGGTGGAGGACTTAGGACTCCCATTAAGTTCTCCATCAGACAAGGAGCAAGAGCTCTGGCAAAGTACTCAACATCAGCTTTCTCAGAACTTTGGAAATAACCAAAGTCGTGCAACATTCTGAGGAACTTTCACTCTAAAACAATCATGCAGCTGAATCTTGGTAAGAACAGCAAGCTTTGTGGCATGCCCAGTTTCCACCCTCTCCCTTAGCTCTGCGATGGCTTAAAAATCAACATTGTCTTCCATTCCCAATTGGGGTAGGTATAGGCTCGATGCATAATTTCCATTTAATAATAACAGCTAATGCTCCAACCAAAGCCTGTTGTTTTTTTAACCTTTGGTGGCCGTGATGCCAAGTGAGTCCCCCACCCTAACACATAGCCCCAAATGATGAAGGTCAGGTTTCCTGACCTGGGACCTCTGCCTACAGGCACTTCCACCTCCAAATGAATGGGTAATATTCCTTGCAAAAGGAATTCACAAATGTAGTAAAATCCCCAATTAAGAAGCAAGTCAATAGTACACAGTGAAAAACAAGACTATCTCTCACCCTTCTCAGAAATGTTTATGCACATACAAGCATCAGTTTGCTTTGTGTACATAGATTTTTTTCCCCCTTTACCGCAAGCAGCCTATGATACACTCGATCCTCTCTGTGCTTGGCTCATCCCCATACTAACATATCTTGGACAGGTCTCACCATCAGAGTCTACAGGTCAGGCCCATTTGTTCCACTGGCTTCATGGCGTCCTAGTGTGTGAATGAACTAGGTTCTTTTTGGGAAACATCTATTATAACAAATTTCAAACACACACAACATTAGACAGAAACACACAAAAGTTGTATAGTGAATCGTCATATACTTGTTTTTCAACTTTCATAATGGCCAGTCTCACTTCATTCATACCCTACACCAAGTCCAACACACATAGATTCTGATATGATCAGAAATTCTATCATTTCACTAGTAAGTAACTCAACTTATATATCTAAAATATGCAGACTTTGAAAAGAATAACCACAGATTCCATCATCACATCTTAAAAATATTGAATATCTTACTAATGCTCAAATTTTCCTGACTTTCTTATAAAAATTTTTATATCAATTTTTATATCAATCAGGATCCATCATGCAAAGTCCAGCTATTGTGATTATCGGTGTCTCTTGTGTCTTTTCATTTAAGTTTCCTACAGGCTGTCCCTTCTTTCCTTTTTGTTTGCAATTTACTTGCTGAAAAAGTAAGTAAAGGTTATTTGTCTCATAAGTTTTCCAACAGCCTGCAATGTGCTGGCTCTACCCCTGTGGTTTATTAATTTCCTCAACAGTAGGACATGGCTCTAGGGTCCCTAAATAGCATTTAAAGTAGGGGGAAATCTCACAGAGAGATAGGTGGGTGCAACATCTATTTCTGCTTTATTGACTATGCCAAAGCCTTTGACTGTGTGGATCACAATAAACTGTGGAAAATTCTGAAAGAGATGGGAATACCAGATCACTTGACCTGCCTCTTGAGAAACCTATATGCAGGTCAGGAAGCAACAGTTAGAACTGGACATGGAACAATANTTTGAGTGAACTCCGGGAGTTGGTGATGGACAGGGAGGCCTGGCGTGCTGCAATTCATGGGGTTGCAGATTTTGACACGACTGAGACTGAACTGAACTGAAGACTATTGAAAACAGTTTCGTTACAGCAGGAAAAAACTGGAAACAGTCAAAACAATCTAAATGGAAGCAACAATAGGGCCATGGCTAGACATCATTCTAGGAAATATATAGTCATTACAAAGGATGTTTTCAAACGACCTAAGAAGCCTAGAAAGAAATAATACTGAAAAATGCCTATGGAACATAAACGAATCAGAATAGTAAGCAGTTTACAAACAGCATAATGCCAAATTTATTTTTAAAAATGTAAAGAACACTTATTTCCGAGCCATACGATTACGCATCGTTTAAATTCCTCACACTGCACATCCACTACTTTTATAAACAGACCCTACAATGAGCAGAAGAGGGGGGCACCCACATCACCTCACGTCACTCTAAGCGTGTCTGTCTGGCTCAAAGTGAGCCCTCAGACAGGCGCCCGAGGAGCTAGAGAGAGGCAGCTCACAGCTGGGCTGGGCCCGTCTATCCTGAGGTGATCCTGCTGTGAACTCCCATCAGGAGTCACTCCCTTGGAGCAATGAGTTTGACCTTAGCCAGCGGGCGGGAATGGTGTTTCTCCCGGGTGGTACCCCCGGGGCAGACTGCGGGAGATGACACTGGTGCCCTGTGTGAAGGGCCCCACGAAGGCCCTCCCACAGAGAGGCTGGGGGCCCTTGAGGCACGTACGCACCTTTCACCAGGAGGGCCCAGTGGCAGGACGCCTGGCCTCGGACGTTGGCGGCTCTGCAGCTGTAGCTCCCGCTGTCCCGGGCCCGGGCTCTCCTCAGGCAGAGGTAATGCGCTCCCCCAGCCTCGTAAACCTCGACGCTGCCCGCTCGACTCCTCACGGGGACACCGTCCAGGAACCAGGTCACTTCAGGTTTCGGGATCCCTGAAACTACACGGCCAGGCGAAGGACGTGAGGCCCCCAAGAGTGCTGGTGGGGTGGGTGATGAAGGGACTGAGCCTGAGGGCGGGCTCAGCTGGTATGCCACTGCCCTCTGGCCGGAACCCACTGGCTTACCCTCCCCCTCCTCCCCAAGACAGAGGCCGGCCCCTCCGGAGGAGGGATGCCAAGTGACACACCCGGCTTCCAGACCAGCCAGAGCCTGCAGAAGGGAGGATAGAGACAGGGACCCTGGGGTTTGTTCCTGGTGGCCATGGTAGTGACGGGTTTCCCGAGGTGGGGGCTAAAAATCAGGGCTCAGGGTCAGTGCTCTCTTCAACCATGAACAATGGGTCATTGCAGGGATCATCTCCTGAGTGGAAACCCCTATCAAGTGCTTCGCCGGGGTGGGGGACTCTAGTTCAAGGCGATGGTGGATACAGGAGGCTCCGACTGAGCTGAAGGAAGGGATCCCCCCACCCCCGCCCCGGGAGCTACCATATGCATACCAGAGACTCTAGGCCGCTCTACTCACCCTCGCATCTGAACTCCACTGGTTGATCTTCACTGACCTCCTGGCTCTGGGGCTTGTTCTCAAATTTGGGAAAAGTGGTATCCCTCTGGCTCTCCATGGGGACCTTCCTGGTAGCAACCTTGCCCATGGTGTCCTGGCTTCCCAGGCCTGACCACCTGGTGGGGAGGGTGTCTGGAAGGGCTGCAGCTGGCCCCTCCCTCTCTTCTCTGGAGGGACAGGGGGTGCCTGGGACTGGAGCTCTGGGCTCCAGCTGGACTTTTGCCGCGTGCAGGGTGATGGTGCTGGAGGTCTTCTGCAGGACGGGGGCTCTCTGGCCCTTTCTGGGGGAGTCCCCCAGCGGCTCCAGCTCAGATTCCCTGGGGGGTTGAGGCTGGCTCCCTGTGGCCCAGGTCGGGGAGCCTCCTCGCTGGGTGCTGGGGCAGTTTTTATTTTCGGCAGCAGCTGCCAGGCCATCCGGTTTGGACCCCTGAGTGACTCCATTGGTGACTTCCTTCCTGATGTCTGTACTGGCCACCTTTGTTCCTCTCACGAGTGACCTGTTTGGTGGTGAGGGACGGAAGGTAGGGCAGAAGAAGAAGAAGGAAGAGAACAGTCATCTAGTTATTCAGCACACGCACGGGCTCCAGGAACCATGAAAGCCCACAAACTAGGACAGCGTAAGAGCGAAAGTCTCTCTCTGCAGTTGGCTCAGTTTCCAGCCCAAAGACAAGCAGCTGGATTCTGGCCTTGAGCATGGAGGGCACGCTTGCAGAGCAGTGCCCTTCCTAATGAGGCTAACTAGTAAAGATACTGAGCAGGGTCTTCAAGAGTCTCAGTACTGACGGCAAGCCTGGCCCAGAACCTAGGCAGCAAATTACGATAGAAAATGAAACATTCCGAATAAGACAACGCCCCTCAAACAGGTGGTTCTCCCCACTATATGACGACTCAGAAACTGGCATTTCTTGAGTATAATCCCTCTCTTCTAACAGGGCATTTCGAGATGGACCGATGACAGTCACAAAGCCTACACATACCTATTGGAATTGTCCAAACCTGGAAAAAGAGAGAAGGTAGAAAGACGGTAAGTGAAATGTTGTATACACCAGGAGTAGGAAGTGATAAAACAAGAATCTCTCATTTATGACCGAGTTTGGCTTCCCGAGCGCTCAGCTTCCCCTGTGGCCCTCTGCACCCTCTCCTTCCAGCTCCCCTGGTCCTGAACTTCTTGGGTTAATCTGATAAACTCCTCTGAGCCCCGCGGACACTCTTAAAAGGTTTCCAGTGCTGCCCTGGGCCTTTGCTAGGCCTCTGCTGCCCCACCCTGGGCACAGTAGCTTCCTGTTCTCTAGCCCGAAGAAGGAAACAGAAACCATTGGAGAGATAAACGAAAATAAACACCTACCCAAAACTTCAAACCCACACAGTTCCACTTGCATGTGGCCCTCTAAAGAACCCCTAGAGGGAAGCATTTTCGACAAATACCTGCTTCATTTTAAAACGTACAGAAAAAGTGTAATTTTATTCAGTTCTTCAAAGAAAAAAACATACTATTACAAGGTATATTTTTCTACCACATTATTTTTTAAACATGTTTTATCATGGAAAATTACAAAATATACAACAGTACTGAGAAGGATATGACAAACACTGAAAGCCAATACCCAGAGTGGGGAAATACCAACATTGTGCCAATCTTATCTATATCTCTCTGTTTTGTCTTTGAGGGACTTTTTCTGGGAGTATTTTCAAACGAATCCCAGGAAACACACCATTGTGGCATTAATTGCTTCAGAAGGGATCAGTTCTTTAATTCAGTGTTGGGGAAGGTAGAGGAGAGAGACTAAACCGGTAGGATCCTGAGACGGCAGTGAGCTGTGAAGTCAAAGCCTATGGTCAGTGAAAGGGTTTTTTTCCTTAATGAAGTGGAGGAGAAGAGAAAATGCCAGCATGTATTGTATATAATACTCAGGACTGCATCATGAAACTGGTTTTGGTAATATATGTGTATTTGTATTTGTATATGTTTTTATATATTGCTTCCCTGGTGGCTCAGATGGTAAAGAATCTGCCTGCAATGTGGGAAACTTGGGTTAGATTCCTGGGTTGGGAAGATCCCCTGGAGGAGGGTATGGCAACCCACTCCAGTATTCTTGCCTGGAGAATCCCCATGGACAGAGAAGCCTGGCAGGCTACAGTCCATGGGATCACAAAGAGTCAGACATGACTGAGCAACTAAGCACACACACACACACACACACACACACACACACTGGGTTGCAATGTAGAATAAATTTGTTTCTGTGGGTAGTAAAAATACTTGGGCTGAAAAAGTGAAGAGAGCAAGGAGGGATACTTTCTGAGGAAGGAAGGAGATGGAGAAGAGGAAAGTCATAGAAGAGATAAAGGTAAGAAAGGAAGAAGAGAAAGTGAGGGTTGTTTTACTCCCTGATGCATAAATCCCAACCCACTCAAGGTTCCCACTCAAAGGGAGTGACCTCAGTCATCCTCCCTGTCCACACATCCCAGTTTCCCCAGGCTGGACTTGGTAGAACCAAGGAGAATGGAATGGGGACTCATACAGAGAGAGATTTCAAGAGAAGAGCTAACTGGGGCTGATGACTGTAGCAAGGAAGAGACAGGGGCCAAAGCTAGTCTGAAATGCCCAGTCCTGTGAGAAGGGAAGAGTTAGGTTGAGGGAGCACCTGATCTGAAGGACAGGGTGGACACTGAGATAAATTTTAGGTTGGGTAAATATGAGGTGATGGGAAGATACTCGCAATGTGCACTCTTCCAAAAGGCAATTAGAAGTGTAAAAAACAAAGAAGTCTGAGCAAGAAGGAGAAACTGAACCCGGTGTGCAGACACAGGTGAAGTCTCTTCCTCCTCCGCTGCGTCTGTGCTGCTGGCCCACCCATTCTTCTGATTCAAGATGCTGACCCGGGGATGGCTGCCTCAGTACACAAGTGCGACACATGTAACACACAGGTGTGTAACGGACAAGCAGCTCCTTCTCGGTCCTTTAGGGACCCCGGCAGGGACAGTTCTGCAATGGCCCTCCCACAGCCCTTGGATGGAGAGCTTGGACCGTACCTTGGATGGAAAGCTCAGCAGACATGGAGGCCTTCCCTGACCCATTCACCACCATGCACGTGTATACTCCCACGTCATCTTGGGTGACATCATGGATTTCCAGGACTTGCATCCCGTTCTTCTCGGACATAGACACACGAGCACTGGGCTGCAGGGGAACATCTCCCTGTGGACGGCACAGGCAGCTCGGTCAGAGAAACTGCTCACCTTTCAGCTCTGTCCTGTGTGCTGCCAATCTGCATGGGACAGACGCCAGGCACAGGCAGCAGGGCCCTCTGCTCTGGGCTCTGTCATCACGCTCGGGGAGCAGCCTGAGGGCCACCCACGGGCCCTGACTCTGCTGTATGGATGCGCTGTCATGCTCCGTCCAGCTGAGAGCAGATGCATGGAACCTGTTTGAAAGGAGTCCAAGCTTGAGGTGGAAAATTCTACATTCCTCGCTTTAGTTCTCCTTTGCCTCCCTCTTCCTTTTATAGATGTTCCAGGGTCAGAACAGGAGAATCAAGACACAGGGAAAAGGTACCCATCGCTCATTTTTATCCAGGAGTTCTACCCGTGAAAAACGTACTCTCCCTGGCTTTGACCTCCTGGCTGCCCTGTTTACACCCACTCCTCCCCTCTCCCCTGCTTCCCACCTGTTTTCACAGTGTCTAGTCCCAGTGATTTATAAAGCACTCCCACGTGGAGTCTCCCAACAGTATTTTGAGGTTGGTGGCATTATCTCTGCCTCACAGATAAGGAAACCCAGGTTCTAAAAGACCAGAGTCTTGCCCAGCATCACATGCTCTGTGAATCAGGGAGCTATGGCTTGAAATCAGCCCCAGACTTCAAAGTCCACTCACTTGACATGGTCAGATCTGTCTTGACTCAGAAGTTTTATGCTGTTCTGTGAGTGTGTAGATTACAGGACATTGTGGGCTGAGTGATAGGGAGAGCTATGTGCACAGGGGCAAGAACAGGCAGGGCTACCAAACACAGGAGACACTTGAGGGCCATCTACAGTTGAAGTGACAGGGACTGATTGGGAAGACAGACTCCTGCTAGCCCAGGGATCTCACCCAGAGTCAGGGCAGACAGAACCCTACCTTGAGCCAGGTGACCTGTGGCTGGGGCCGGCCAGTGATCTTGCAGGAGAACCGCCCCATCTGTCCTTCTCTGACCACCGCTCGGCCCAGCTTGGTAGCAAATTTTGGTGGACATTCACCCCAGATGCTAGGACGGGTCTCCATGGCAGGGGCTGCAAATCTGTCCCTGGGAAAAGATCAGCAGGAAATCCCCAGCGATGCAGACCCTTTTCTGTCTGTCCCCACCCAAGTCACTTAAGATGGGCTCAGAAAGCAGCAAAGGGAAACCTTCCCAATTCTGTGCCTCAAATACACTCCTGGAAAATATCCGTGGCACCAAAACCTATTTCCTCTACCTCCTGAGCATGCGGCTAGTCTTCATTTACTAGCCCCTTGAATTTGTGCTCCGTCTCCCGCTCAGTTACTCAGCCATGCTCAACTCTTTGTCACCCCATGGACTGTAGCCCGGCAGGCTCCTCTGTCCATAGGATTTTCCAGGCAAGAATGCTGGAGTGGGTTGCTATTTCCTCCTCCAGGGGATCTTCCTGACCCAGGGACTGAACCCATGTCTCTTGCAACTTCTGCATTGGCAGGTGGATTCTTTACCACTGAGTCACCTGGGAAGTCCAGGGAATTTAGGTACACCTGAATTCTGAACTCTGGCCAAAGCCTAGGTTTTGGCCAACAGACTGTGGACAGAAAGCAGAAGCACTGTGTGCCACGTTTAGGCTGGACCGTTCAAAACCTCCTATGTGATTCTCTTCTGGCTAGATGCAGAGAGTTCTGCCGAAGAGATGATGGAGCCACAAAACAGAAGGAGCCTGGGTCCCTGAAATTTAGTTGGAAGGTTCTCCACTTGTCTGAGAAAATATGAACTGATTTTGCTTGAGTAAGAAACTTTCCTTGTGTTAAGCCTTTGTGATTGAGGGGCTTGTTTGTTACAGCAGCCATTTTTACTTACCCTTGCCAATATAGGTTTACTCGGCATAAGAAAAGTCACATATTGATTGCCTCTTCTAAGTCTGCTTATTTTAGGTCTTCTGACTCTGGTCTTGGCTATTAGAGACTCCTGCAGACTATGGCCATATAGCCCACTTCCATTTAGTTAGACCAAAGGAGCGATCCACAGAGGCCACAGGGTCGGGAGGGCTGTGTGAATGACATGTCACACCCCAGCAGGCTCCTGCTTTAGTTACAACCTGGGGTGCTTGAGAAAACTTGCTCCCCAGGCTGTTCTGTCAAGGCAACAGGAGCCAATCCAGCCCTTACCCTGGGTTGAACACCCCAGAACTTACCCCAAGGCTTTGGAAACAACAGGCTGACCAGGCTTCTTCAGAAAGCTCCCTGCAAGTAGGAAACAAAGAGAAAGTCTTGAAGAGCCAAGGCTGAGCTACCAACTTCAACAAGGAGTATGGGGCGAGATAATGATGGTAACAGTTCGCCCTGATTGAGCCTGTACTGGGTCAGGCTCTATGGTGGTCACTTTACATGTATCATTGCATGGATTTCCTGCAATAATTTAAGGAGACTGGTATCACATCATCCTTCTATATTTTTTAAACTGGTGGGGAAAAATGAGCTTCAGAGATGTGAAGTCACCCTCTTAAGTCACAGAGCCAATAATGGTACAAGAAAGCATCCCAATCTGCCTGTTCTAGAACACTCCACCATTCGGCTGAGCAGTTACACGTTCTTGGACCTTCCACTCTGGGGATGCCCTGTGGAAATTAGGACCTCTCCAGAAAAGGAGCCAACTGAATGGAGCAGGGAGAGGCACAGGCATCACTCCTGCCAAGTCTGTTCCCATCAGATCCCATCACCGCCCCACTCACGGCCCAGCGAACAGCAGTATCTGTCCATCTGGAGCAAGCAGATCACTGGAGAGGGGCTCCAGTGAAGCCAATACCTCCCAGAACCTGCACCAGCAGGACATTGGGGCACTGCTGGTCCTGGGTGTGGTGCTGCTGTGCTGGGTAGGAAGCAGTTAAATAGCAGACCCAGGGGGCTGGTGTCACCTCCTTTATCTAAATGCTGCTGCCGGTAGGAACAACTCACAATGTGACCAGGAAGTGGCCACAAAGTGGTTGGGGTATTTTTGAGGAATGGGGAAGGGGAGAGGAGGAAATTTTTGAGATGACAATAGGCTTGAAAGGTGCTATCTTTTTGTGATAGGCTGGGAATGCTTATAAAACTCCACCCAAAGCGCTCTTGGAAAGGGTAGAAGTTATTCCCTGATAACAGCAGGCAGCTGCAGTGGGAGATCTGTAGGGGGTTTCTTGGAAAAGGGGAAACTTTCTTAAATCCCAAAGCAGATCACACTTACATGAATGCATAGGAACATAGGAGTGGAGGATGAAGCTCCCGGCTGAGTACTTTCCTCAGCCATATCTGGTTTAAGGTTATACCAAGATCTCAACGAAAAAGAGCCAATAACAAACAGTGGCATCACACTCACATCATGGTTCCATATGGGTTGGCAATTGTTGTACATGTGCTTCCCCTTAATATAACTATTCAGTTAGCTGGGAAAATACTACACATGGACCTCATCAGATGGTCAATACCAAAGTCAGATTGATTATGTTCTTTGCAGCCAGAGATGGGGAAGCTCTATACAGTCAGCAAAAACAAGACAGGGAGCTGACTGTGGCTCAGATCATGAACTCCTTATTGCCAAATTCAGTCTTAAATTGAGGAAAGTAGGGAAAACCACTAGACCATTCAGCTATGACTTAAATCCCTTACGACTATACAGTGAAAGTGACAAATAGATTCAAGGGATTAGATCTGATAGATGGAGTGCCTGAAGAACTATGGACAGAGGTTCGTGACATTGTACAGGAGACAGTGATCAAGACCATATCCAAGAAAAAGAAATGCAAAAAGGCAAAATGGTTGTCTGAGGAGGCCTTATAAACAGCTGTGAAAAGAAGAGAAGGGAAAGGCAAAGGAGAAAAGGAAAGATATACCCATTTGAATGCAGAGTTCCAAAGAATAGCAAGGAGAGGTAAAGCCTTCCTCAGTGATCAGTGCAAAGAAATAGAGGAAAACAATAAAATGGGAAAGACTAGAGATCTCTTCAAGAAAATTAGAGATATCAAGGGAACTTTTCATGCAAATATAGGCACAATAAAGGACAGAAATGGTATGGATCTAACAGAAGCAAAAGATACTAAGAAGAGGTAGCAAGAATACACAGAAGAACTATACAAGAAAGATCTTCACGACCCAGATAATCATGATGGTGTGACCAATCACCTAGAGCCAGACATCCTGGAACGGGAAGTCAAGTGGGTCTTAGGAAGCATCATTATGAACAAAGCTAGTGGAAGTGATGGAATTCCAGTTGAGCTATTTCAAATTCTAAAAGATGATGCTGTGAAAGTGATGCGCTCAATATGCCAGCAAACTTTGGAAAACTCAGCACTGGCCACAGGACTGGAAAAGGTCAGTTTTCATTCCAGTCCCAAATAACGGCAATGCCAAAGAATGCTCAAACTACCACACAATTGCACTCATCTCACACACTAGCAAAGTAATGCTCAAAATTCTCCAAGCCAGGCTTCAAACAGTATATGAACCATGAACTTCCAGATGTTCAAGCTGGATTTAGAAAAGGCAGTGGAACCAGAGATCAAATTGCCAACATCTGTTGGATCATCGAAAAAGCAAGACTTTCAGAAAAATATCTACTTCTGCTTTATTGACTATGCCAAAGCCGTTGACTGTGTAGACCACAACAAACTATGGAAAATTCTTGAAGAGATCGGAATACCACCTGACCTGCCTTCTGAGAAATATGTATTCAGGTCAAGAAGCAACAGTTAGAACCGGACATGGAACAACAGACTGGTTCCAAATCGGGAAAGGAGTACATAAAGGCTGTCTATTGTTGCCCTGCTTATTTAACTTATATGCAGAGTATATCATGCTGGGTGAAGCACGAGCTGGAATCAAGATTGCCAGGAGAAATATCAATAACTTCAGATATGCAGATGACACCATCCTTATGGCAGAAAGCGAAGAAGAGCTAAAGAGCCTCTTGATAAAAGTGAAAGAGGAGAGTGAAAATGTTGACTGAAAGCTCAACATTCAGAAAATTAAGACCATGGCATCTGGTCCCATCACTTCATGGCAAATAGATGAGGAAACAGTGGAAACAGTCACAGACTTTATTTCTGGGGGCTCCAAAATCACTGCAGATGGTGACTGAAGCCATGAAATTAAAAGACGCTTGCTCCTTGAAAGAAAAGTTATGACCAACCTAGACAGCATATTAAAAAGCAGAGCCATTACTTTGCCAACAAAGATCCATCTAGTCAAAGCTTTCATTTTTCCACTGGTCATCTATGGATGTGAGAGTTGGACTCTAAAGAAAGCTGAGGGCCGAAGAATTGATGCTTTTGAACCGTGGTGTTGGAGAAGATGCTTGAGAGTCCCTTGGATTGCAAGGTGATTCAACCAGTCCATCCTAAAGGAAATCAGTCCTGTATATTCACTGGAAGGACTGATGCTGAAGTTGAAACTTCAATACTTTGGCCACCTGATGTGAAGAACTGACTCATCTGAAAAGACCCCAATGCTGGGGACAATTGAAGGTAGGAGGTGAAGGGGATGACAGAGGATGAGATGGTTGGATGGCATCACTGACTCAATGGAAGTGAGTTTGAGTAAGCTCTGGGAGTTGGTGATGGACAGAAAGGCCTAGCATGCTGCAGTCCATGGGGTCACAAAGAGTCAGATACAACTGAGCAACTGAACCGAACTAAACTAGCTGTGTATATTTTTCACCCCATAATGTGGGTTTAGTTCTTCTCATTAAATTTTCTTTTCAAGGTTAAAAGAAGTTATAGGCAGATGAAAGGAAAGACCTGTTCTGGGAGGGCTCAACTGACAAGTGCAGTCAAGATGCTGGATAACATTGGAGGAATGCCAACTAGGCAGTTCTTTCAGAAAGTATCTGAGTACATGAGAACTGTAAGATTTAAAGTTGCTCTGCTCTTAGACCAGCATCTTCCTTTCTGTCTCTCTAGTCAAAGGAAATGATGCTAAAAGTAGGAAAGAAAGTTTACAAAGCTGCTCACTGTGGTCTTGTTGGTAATAGTAAATACTGGAAATGATGCAGTTGTCACAAGTTGATAGGGAGATAATAAGTGGCTCAGTTAAGTTCTACAATTAGAATCTTTTTCTGCCACTGAATTATGTTTCAGAATATATGAAATGTTCAGAACTATGTTAAAATATTACATCATGTGCTCCTTAGCACACTCCAGCTGGGTTGTGATCCTCTCCACTCCACTGAGCTCCCATCTGACCACCACCTTGCTAAACCCCATGCTCCAACCTCTTCCCCATCTCACTCAGTAGCACTTGACACCAGGGGCATCCCCTCCAACACTGTTTTCCTCCAGACTCTTCTGCTTTTACCAGGTTGCCTGTTCTTCCTCAACCTCCTTCTTTCCTGGAACTTTATCACCAAGAGCACCTTAGGGCTGAGTCTTGGGTCCTCTCCTCAGTGCTATGGACTCTTCCCTGGGAGGTCTTGGTCCTATGGCTTTAAATAATACCCATAAGCTGATAACCTCCAAACCATATCTTTATCAGAACTTTGTATCCATCAAAGGTAACCACACTGGTTCCCATCACATTATAGGCATTCAAATATTTGTTAAACAAATGAATTTTATGA
The DNA here is from genome assembly GCA_006410615.1 of Neotragus moschatus. NCBI lineage: Eukaryota > Metazoa > Chordata > Mammalia > Artiodactyla > Bovidae > Neotragus > Neotragus moschatus. The sequence goes on from SJYA01000375.1 coordinate 495,407, forward strand.
AAAAAGGAGCAGCATGCAAACTTTTATAATCAGTGTGATCATAAGCAGGTAAAAGTGAAATAAAATACCCAAACATAGTAAAATGACCCAAACATAAAAAAATATAAAATACCCAAAAGAAAATATATCCAAATGTTATAACCTCTTATACACATTCTATCCCCAGCATCAGTAACATGTCAACCACTAAGACTCTCATCTAAAATGTCCCTGTACTGAACAGATAACGAAGATACAGCATACACACACACACACACACACACACACACACACACAATATTACTCAGCCATTAAAAAGAATGAAATAATGTCATTCGCAGCAGCAGAGATGGGCCTACAGATTGTCATGGTGAGTGAAGCAAGTCAAACACAGGAATATCATATAATATATAATATCCCTTATATGTGGAATCTAAAAGGAAATGATACAAATGAACTCATTTACAAAACAGAAAATGACTGATAGAAAATGAACTTATGGTTACCAGCCGGGGGCGGGGGAATGAGGGGAAGAGATAGTTTGGGAGTCTGGGATGGACATGTACACGCTGCTACATTTAAAATGGATAATCAACAAGTTTCTACTATATAGCACAGGGAACTCTGCTCAGTGTTTTGTGGCAGCTTAGATGGCAGGGGAGTTTGAGGGAGAATGGATCCCTGTTATGGCTGAGTAACTTTGTTTTCCACCTGAAACTATCACAATATTGTTAATCAGCTGTACGCATATATAAAATTAAAACTTTAAAGTAAGACATCTCTGTACCATTCACTGCACTTATAATGCTATACTGTACCACTCATTTCATGCTGTAGTAAAGACTTAATAAAAATTAGACTGATCAACGGATGAATGGATAAACAAAATAAGGTCTGTCTATGCAGTGAAATGCTACTCAGTCATACGAAGGAATAAAGTGATGACACGTGCTACAACAGATTAACCTTGAAAAATTATGCTAAGTGAAAAAAGTCAGACACACACAAAATAGATGATTCCATTCGTATGAAGTGTTCAGAGGCAGTTTCTGTCTCTGCTTTCAGAGACAGAAAGCAGATGAGTATGTGCTAGGGGCTGGGGGCAGGAGAAGGAGAGTGACTGCTCAGTGGGTGTGGGGTTTCTGTTTGGGATGTGATGGAGAGCTTTGGAGCTAGACAGTGCTGATCGCTGCACGCCATTGTGAATGAACTTCATGCCATTGAATTGTACACTTTAAAGATATTTAAATGGAAAATTTAATGTAATGTGTATTTTATCACAATAAAAAAAAGTTAGACTGAGCATCTTTAAAACTCTTGGGAGCCACATGTCTTAATCCAAAAGTTAAAATTCCTTTACTCCTTAAAAAAGAGAAAATAAAGCAAAAATATGGCCTTTCCTCAAAGAGTAACAAAGGAATGCTGTTTGGAGGTATATCAGAGTAAGAGCAGTTTAAGGTACAATCCAAAGGTAACATATAAGGAAGTCAGCTAAAAATGGAATTGAGGAATGCTTATTTTAATGTGTGTCAACACCAAAGAAATACATCAAAGCAAAAAGAGAATTTGGACCAAAATAGCTAACAAGGTCTATTTATAGGCAAAAATTTGAAGCTGCAAATTGTCAGATAAGGCAAAATTAATTTTGTGAAAGTATGAAAATCTGGCAGAACAGCAAGGTTATGTTTAAAAAAAAAAAGTGGAAAGGGGATTAAGGTAGAAATGCCAAAAATAGAAGAGTAAGTTAAGAGAATTAATGAAGACAGGCTCAAGTTAGTGAGAGGGAAAAAAAGGCACCGAAGGTATTTAAACAGTAATTTCAGATTTTCCAAGGATGAGTAAAAGAGAATACTGGCAGGTTTTAGGAGTGAAAAGTTCAATAGTGGAGGGACCTAGCACTTTTCGTCAAAGGCTGACAAGACACAGAGAATGCTGCTGAAAAGGGAAATAATGTGATCATGATGGTAAAAAGAAGAAATGCTTCTAAAAACATGTGGTGATACAATTTATTATCTAAACAGGGTCTCTGGACAATGAAAGGGACATAAGTAATAATTCTGCGAGGACAACAGGAATAAATCATGACTGTTCCAGGCAAACCAGGGAGGAGTCACCCTACTTGTAGGCAACTTCAAAGTAGATACTGCTGGTGCTGCTGCTAAGTCACTTCAGTTGTGTCTGACTCTGTGTGACTCCATAGACGTCAGCCCACCAGGCTCCCCAACCCAGCCCCCGGGATTCTCCAGGCAAGAACACTGGAGTGGGTTGCCATTTCCTTCTCCAATGCAGGAAAGTGAAAAGTGAAAGTGAAGATTGCTTAAAATAGTGGTTCTTCACTCAATCAGAACATGTGCCCACTTTTTATAACATGTATTTAGCAAGGTCCCCTGTGCCATGCTGAATTAATATTTGAAACTAACCATCTATCTATATAATTTCAAAGAGAAAACAAATGTAAAACCCTAAGTAAAAGATTAAGGAAAAATAAAAAGAAAGTAAATTATAATAATATTTATNTGCTTAAAATAGTGGTTCTTCACTCAATCAGAACATGTGCCCACTTTTTATAACATGTATTTAGCAAGGTCCCCTGTGCCATGCTGAATTAATATTTGAAACTAACCATCTATCTATATAATTTCAAAGAGAAAACAAATGTAAAACCCTAAGTAAAAGATTAAGGAAAAATAAAAAGAAAGTAAATTATAATAATATTTATTTCAATAAGAAATTTCAATATTGAACATCAACAGATGTTCAAGTGTGACTATTTCAAAATAATATGCTCAGGCATATTAGAAGACATAACGAAACAGAGGCCTGCACTGACTCATACGCATGTTTCGATTTAAAGGTGAGTGATCACAAAACACTGTATAGTCACGGAAATAAAGGAACACAGGTATACAGGTGGACACCAGAATAACAAGTAGTGTTAGCAATGTTATTTGTCAACTGTATCTCAATAAAGAGAAAAAAGCAAAAAAAAAATATAGCAAGAAGAAAAAGTAATGTTAGGATAAATAACAGAGCACACATATTATAAAACAAAAGAAGAAAGAGCCCTTTCGGCTGGAACCGCCATCTTCCGGCAATTTGCCAAAACGACCAACACAAAGGGAAACAGGAGGGGCTGCACGCTCTCTAGGCCTTTCAGAAAACATGGAGCTGTACCTTTGAACCACATACACACGAATACAAGAAGGGTGATATTGTAGATATCAAGGGAATGGGTCCTATTCAGAAAGGAGTGCCCCACAGATGTGACCATGGCAACCTGGGAGAGTCTACAATGCCACCTAGCACGCTGTGGGCATCACTGTAAACAAACAAGTTAAGGGCAAGATTCTTGCCAAGAGAATTAAGGGGCATACTGAGCATATTAAGCGCTCTAAGAGCTGAGATGGCTTCCCGAAATGCATAAAGGAAAATGATCAGAAAAAGAAGGAAGCCAAAGAGAAAGGAACTTGGGCTCATCTGAAGTGCCAGCCTGCTCCATCCAGAGAAGCACACTTCGTGAGGACCAATGGAAAGGAACTCGAACTGTTGGAGCCCATTCCCTATAAATTCATGGCCTGATGGGTGTAAAAATAAAGACCTAGACTGTAAAAAAAAAAAAGAATAAAACCTTAAAAGAAGATAACATAGCAAGACAAGTGACAGACCACTGAAGTGGAAAAAATGGGGGGGGGGGAATGACTGTAAGTGTGGTGTCAAAACACTTTTCTGCTATATGACATGGGATCCTTGACACCTCATCTGTACTGAAATGCAGATTCAGTCCCTATTATGCATAAGGCATTAGCTAGAGCTTCAGCCAGTAGACTGGTGTGTGTAATAAAAGCTAGAATAAAACTTGAGCCTTAAGAGAAAGACAAAGTGCTTCAAAGATGGGGGAGGGGACATTTCAATGCAGGACCTGCTGAAGATCCTGAATTTCAATTTAAAGGTTGAAATCCTTGCTGGAAGATTTGAAGGGAGGGAATGATAAAATACGTTGTTTTTTGTTTTTTTTAGCAGCAACGTGGAGATTCATGGGGTCGCAAAGAGTCGGACATGACTGAGTGACTGAATTGACTGACTGATGTGTGGAACTGGGGAGACAAGTTGGGAATCCATACAACAGGACAGAGATGAGGGGCTGGAATGGTGGCAGTGGGGACAAATGAGCTGGCCCAGCAGGATCTGGTGATGCACTGGGGAAGGGGAGGGAGGGGGGCCTTCAGGATGACGAGGTGGCTGGGCTGCCTTCCCTCCCAAGAAGGTCTGTGTTGTCACCTGCCAAGGTCTTAGCTGTGTCTTCCAGGAGTCATGAAAGTCCTGACCATACATGTTAACAGGCCTCTCCCAGGGGCTGTCTGTCCCTGTATAAGCAGGGGCCTTGCCCCATTTAAACGGTTCACCCTACTGCCTCCAATTAGGCAGTGAGCTTTGGAGGTCACTGCCACACCACAGTGCATTCTCCACGGAAGGCACACATGTGCATCATTTTCATACAATGACACTCGATAACAAGTAGTTGACCCTTGAAGAACAGGGGGGTTGGGGCATCCACCCCATGTAGTAGAAGATTCATATACTGCTAATCTGTCTCAGAAAAGAAGGAGCTGACACATGGCTCACCCAAGGGGAGTAAGTTGAAATGACTTGTACAGAGCTGGGACTCAAACTCCAGTTCTTTTGATTTGATTATTGTGATCTCTAATCAAAGACAAACTTTTCCCCACACTTAATTCAATGAAAATACTATTTATTGAAAAGAATCCATGTATAAGTGGACCCACACATTTCAAACCTGTGTTGTTCAAGGGTCAGCTGTTCATCCTTCCATAAGGCTAAGGAGGTCATGCAAGGACATCAAGTAGACATTTCAGGAGTTCTGTTTGGATCCCCAGGAACTGATGCACTAAAGAACCAATTCTTCCTCAAGGGGTTGAAATAAAATATTCACCACTTAGAACTACTTCCCAGTCATTGATGGATAAGGTAGTCATATCCTACCAAATGAATTCAAAGGAGTAGTGACCTGAAGTTTCATTTTGGAGGGAGGAATAATTCAATAAATGGCAACCAGTGATCTCTAAGTTGTCTTAAGTACTCTACTCTGAAAAAGATTTAGATTCTCTAAAGAAAGAAAATGGATATTTCCTCTAGAGTCTTCTTTCTGAGGCCAAGACTCCCAGGCATCCCAGCTCACTTCTCAAGAGTTATTTCCCATTGTGATTCTGCACCCCCCCCCAAAACACCAAGCCAAGTAGCAGGCATTCCCTTTAGTACTTAAGTCATAAAGACTGATTTTATAAAAATTTATCAGAAAGGAAATAAAGAGAAAGTCACCTCTGGTTTGAGCCCCTCTGCATTTGTGGGTCTGATGTGGTGGGAGTAATCTGGCTGCAGCTACGATATGGATGTCTGATCAGAAACCACCCAGTGGGCAAGTGTAGTGTATGGGAAGGTTATTTTAAGCATGGTTCTGGAGAAATTCATTGTACTACTAAGCAACCCATTTTTGCTTGGAATCACACAAAATGATGGTGCATCAAACACAGAACATGTGAAAAATCTGTGATCTTGTGTGGTAGAAACCCATGCTTTCAGAAAAATAAAAATAAGTTAGAAGATTCATGAAGCAGAAATAAGCACATAGTATGTCTGTCCTTCTAGCTGTGGCTAAGGGGAGCAGTGGTCTGTAACTTGTCTTGCTATGTTATCTTCTTTTATGGTTTCATTCATTCTTGTTTTTTTTTTTTTTTTTTTTTTTTTACAGTCCAGGTTTTTATTTTTACACCCATCAGGCCATGAATTCATAGGGAATGGGTTCCAACAGTTCAAGTTCTTTTCCTTTCACCTGGAGAGCGACATGATGTATGAAAATAGAAAAGCAATGATGAAGGGCAGAACTGTCCACTCATACTCTGGGATGGATATGACTCTATAACTCCCCTGGCCTCATGCTCCAGATCTGCCATGGTCTCCTCCAAATCTCTCCTTCAGTTTCATTTCCCACTATCACTGCTCCTGCCCTGCCTTCCACCGCAGGCCTCAATTCTCTCCACTGTTCTCCCATCCCTATCGTCAGAATCAGACTCTGCCATCCAAATGGCATCCACCTGACCTGCTCCTCCAGGACGAACCAAGTCCTCCCTCCACCAAGAAGACATCACCCATTTCAGCCTCTAGAGATCTCATCCTCCTCTAAGCTTACAGATCTGATGTGCCAACCATTTGGCAGATAAACCAATGCTATCTTATGACTGGGGTTGTGTTTTGACTTAGCTTTCAACATGTCTGGGTCTTATCTGACCAACCAGGTTCTTGCAGAAAGGATCTAACAAAGTATTTTGTCTCCCACACGGCACCACCCAAAGTCAGCACTTCCTAAATGCATCCTGATGTTGTTGCCTAATCATCACATAACAATGAAATATGAGGTCAAGAAAGTCAGCCTCTTGAGAGCAATTACCAAGTCTTGTTGCTCTTAGATAACAGCACAAAGTTAGCACATGCAATAAAGCTGGATGAATGAAGAAGAGGCCAGGACTACAAGCAACAGGAAAGTAGAGGGGGGGTTGGGGTGGAGATGGAGAACCGCACAGAGGCGTAAGAGATGAGGAGAAAAGATGGCACCATCAGGAGTGAAAACTGGGCCAGTCAGCGGTGCTGGCATATATTTTGGAGGCAAACTGGAAGGTGGAAACAGCTGAGGGAAGGGAGACAAGGATTTGGAAGTCATCCTTCAAGAACAGAATGAGACCGAGTCATTTGTCATCAAACCTTTCCATGTAGCAAATACGTGAGCTCTCTGCCAAGGCACCCTTGACACACAACTGTTTAACAGTGAGACTGCAGGGGCAAAAAGAATAATTTCATCTCTACCACATTTATATATTTAACTTTGATGAGATAGAAAAGGACAAAAATTCAGAGGATTTTAATATTCTGACTGGGTAAGAAAAAAAATAGGGTGTACACACCTACAAAAAGCAGAGTGATTGGGGGTGTTATGGACTGAAAAGAGTTTATAAAGCATACAAATGAGAAATATAATTACAGGTCTTTAAAGAAGGTAGAAGATTTAGGTAAAAGAAGATGGTATGAAAGAAGAGAACAACACAACAAAAGGAGAATCATAACAGATGTCCTTGAGGAATAGAGTGATTTAAAACTCAGCCACTGCAAATAGACACAGTCTCAAAATATATATTGTCATCAATCTAATTCAATGCGAAAATGAAAGGGATCTGAGAAATCTGTTCCCAAAAAAGGGTAGTAGCAAAACATAGTGTAAAAGCATTTCCTACAAATCCAAGTATCACCAGATAACCCTGGTATCAGCGACACCAGCATAGCTAGGCTAGCAGTCACTAAGGCCACTCTTCCCCCTTAAACACCATGACGAGGGGTCACTCTCCCTCCTGCTGCCACATTCTGGGTGGCCTGTCACCTGGCTCTGTTTTTCACACATGGTCCGGGAGTACTTAATTCTACTAAGTTATATTGGTTATCTATTGGCAGTCTCTTTCCAGTAGGAGGTAACCTCTAAGAGGGCGGGGAGCCTATCTGAAATGGGCCTGGCCCAGAGAGGGACAGAGTGGAGCACAAGGCTGCGGACAGAGGGACACACTCTCAGCTCTGGGAGACATGCCGGGATGAGGCAGGTGTCTTTGCTTTTCAACAGAGACAAGTGGAACAGCCTCAGAAACCATCACCTACAGGGCCTTCCCGCTTAGGACTGAAACCGCATCATCCGCTGTCCTGATTCTCAGGCGTTAGAATTTGAGCAGGAATGACACCATCAGGCCTCCTGGTTCTCCAGCTTGCCAACTGAAGATCTTGGGACTCATCAGGCCCCATAATCGTGACAGCCAATTCCTTGTCATGAATATTTTATACAACATATACATATGATCTGTTCTGTTTATCTGGAGAACTCTAACATAGGAGGCAGAGGCATTAGCCTACTGCTTCTCAAAGTGTTGGACCCAGTGTGCATCAACCTAGTATCAACACCACTAGGAAACTTTTAGAAATGAAAACTCTTCAGCTCATCCTACATCTACTAACCCAGAAACTCTGGGGCAGTGCCTAGCAGTCTGTGGTTTCAGAAGCCCTCCACGTGACTCTGATGCACGCTCACCCTTAAGAATCACTCATACTAGGATAAATACATCACATCTGTAATGGAATTCTTCCTTACTACTCAAAGTGTGATCTGTGGACCAGCCACACAGGCATCACCAGCGGCTGGTTAGGACTACAACACCAAAGAATCCTCACACTACCGCACAATTGCACTCATCTCACACGCTAGCAAAGTAATGCTCAAAATTCTCCAAGCCAGGCTTCAGCAGTACATGAACCATGAACTTCCAGATGTTCAAGCTGGTTTTAGAAAAGGCAGAGGAACCAGAGATCAAATTGCCAACATCTGCTGGATCATCGAAAANGTGGACCAATGAGCCTAGTGGGCTACAGCCCATGGGGTCACAAAGAGTCAGACACAACAGAAGTGACTTAACACACATGCACATAATAAATGTATAGCGCAACCATTTATTAATTTGTGGAACCCCTCAAGGTACCTAAATCTAGAATTAGAATTAAAAGTGGTACACAAATAAACATTCTGCATGTCTGAAGGTGGCAGACGCCACATATCCATATAAAAACATATCACCTTGTGGTACACTCTTGGCACAAAACTTCATGCCGAGGAATATCAGACAACCACTCTAGTAACACATTCTTTTTCTCTGTGAAGCTTATCTTCAGGAAACAGCTAAGGAAACTTTCCTACAGAAGGAAGCCTCTTGGGAGTCTGGTCTTACAGAGAATTTGAGTCATCGTCCTTTCCTCCACCCTGTTAGGCAGGGCCAGCCTCACCTCCAGAAAATGATCGAGGAACCTTCTGTCAGTGTCAGAGAAAGGGATGCAGGGCCCTGGGACTGGGGGTTGGTGATGAATCATTAACTTCACCAAGTGCATCCTTAGCATTCCATGAGCAAGTGCTCTGGCCCCCTGCAGTGGTGCCAGCTCTGGGGCCATCAGGGCTGGAGGCATCAATGATTAACTGGGGACACTGCAAGTGCTCCAGACCTTGAGGACACAGATCCCTATTTCCCTTTCTATTTTCCTCTCATTTTCTACATGCGTAGACATTCCCCTCCACCCCACACCACCAAATCCACCTCTGCAGTGCCCTTATATATTAAAGTACGTATCCAAGGGTTGTTTTTTTTTTAATGCTGAAACTAGTGCCAGTTAGAAAACTGCAGTTTGCAATGGACTTTTGCACACCTTGCATCTGAAGCAAAAGCAGGAATTTCTATGACCTTTTTCTGTTCCAAGGTCTGAATGATCTCCAGCTCCAATTCTTATCCTCCCAATATGGAAAAACTTGTTCAGTCACTACCTAACTTTACCTAAAAATTACTCAGCTTCCAGTAAACTCATTTTTATTGTCTTCCCACTACCTTGGGCTCCTAGGTGGCGAAAGAAGAGAAACCCAGACTCACATTCTTGGGTATGTGACAACAGCCCTGCCCTCCCTGGATGTCTTATCTGCCTTCATCATGGGCCTTCTGCCAAGAAGCCACAGCTGGGACTTTTACAGCCCAGTCAAAACTGCAACAAAAGCCCAGTGATACTTCAGTTTTCAGAGTCTTCCACATAGAGAATCTTATTTGATTCCTGCAGTGCTATAATGGCGGTGTCTTGGGAAGCAGAAGCAGAACCTGAGATAAGGATTCAGGAAGCCAAGCCCTTAACTGACACTCAGAGCAACTGGGAGCAGGTGTAGCAGCCTGGTGAAGGTGATTCAGGTGGGGTACCAAGAGTGTCTGTGACAGCATGCAAGGCCAGTCATATTATTAAGCCCTGAGAACTAAGGAAAGAGGCCTGGAGAAGTGAACGATTTGCTATCGTTAAGATCAAGTGGCAGATCTGGGACCACAATTTTGGTCTACCAGTTGAGTAGCTGTCTCTCTGTGCCTCACTGTAAATCTATGTTTTTGGTAAGATAAATACTATAGAACCCAAAGCACTGATAAATGTCTCTCTCTTATAGACCCTAAACCTCCCCTATGTTAAAGCAATATCTGTTCCCCACTTGGGGAAAATGTCAATGGTCATGGGCATGCTAAAAGCAAGTCTAGGGCTGTTTCTTTGGAGTAACAAAAGACAGTACCATATACTAAATGGGTCTCTCTAAAGTTCATGTTGAAATCCGAACCCTTAATGTGATTATATTAGGAGGCAGGCCCTTTGGAGTGATTAGGTCAGAAGGGTGGGGCCCTGATGAATGGGATTAGTGCCTTTACAAAAGCTATTCCAGGGAGCTCCCTCACTCCTTCTTACCATGTGGGGACACAGCAAGAAGCTGGCCATCTGTGCACCAGGAGCTGGATCTCCCCAGACACTGAATCTGCTGGGGCCTTGATTTTGGACTTTCCAGTCTCCAAAACTGTGAGAAATAAATTTCTGTTGTTTAAACCACCCCATCTATTGTATTTCCGTCATGGCAGAAATACCCTAACAGCCTAAGACAGACAGGACGGGTGCCACGCATGTGCCCAAGACATCCCTAGGAGAGTCAGTGTGGGACAGAGAAGACAGATGGCATAACAGCCAGGCCTGCGCCTTAGGTCTGGTGTGGCTCCCTGACTGCTTCGGGTTGTCATTCCTTTCTTTCATTGATGACAAAACAGTTCTGATGCCTCGGGTCCCTTCTATCCCTGAAGTAGTCTGGATTAAATAATGACCCACTTAGCTTCTGGGGGAAGATTCTTTCTTCCCCTTCCAGTCTCCCCTGGGCCCAGCCCACAGCTTTAGTACTCTCTAATCCTCCATAAGGGAAAACTGAGTGACCACAAGGAGAGATGCCTGTGAATATGAGCAGGCAGCCCTGACTTCTCACCATAATGGGTTTTTGGAAATGGCCCCAAAGAGGGTCATTCTAAGGAGAATCATAGTTTTTGCCACAGTAACCACATTTAATTGGAGGCTGTATTCTTAAACAAAAGCTTGGGATCAAATAAATCAAGGGCATATCTGACAACTTGTCATAAAAATAAAGATAGAGTCACCATAACCCCTATAATAATTTAAAATAGTAAAACTGTGCTTCAGTTCCATAAAGTGTCCCCAAGAGCCTTTATGGCCTCAAAAGACCTTTAAAAGGAGTGGGGGCTCATTCTGCGTGTGTTGGCTGGTGAGGAGAAGGCTGGGCTGCAGGCGGGCGGCTGCTTGCTACCATGTCACATCTGCCTGCCATGCTGGAAAGTTTTTCAGAATCTGGTGCCGTTTAGAGATCTCCTTAATGACTGAAAGTGAAACACTCTTAAGGGTGTGCGTGCTCAGTCACTTCAGTTGCGTCTGACTCTTTGTGACCCTATGGACTGTAGCCTGCCAGGCTCCTCTGTCCATTGGATTATCCAGGAAAGAATGCTGGAGTGGGTTGCCATGTCCTCCTCCAGGGGATCTTTCTGATCCAGGGATTGAACCTATCTTTTGATTTTTCTCTGATGTGTGTGAAGGGCTTGCAGTCAATTCCGGGTTGCCTGGAACAGGCTACCAGGGTGTAAGGCCAGAGCAAAGTCAGCTTCTCTGGCCTCCATACCCCTACAAGATTCAGAGCAACACATCTGCCTTCTCAGCTTGGTAAGAGATAGAAAGGGGGTGATGTTCCTGGTTTGGATGATCTCTTGCATGTCTTTTGTACCTGGGTGGACCTGTCCCTGTTTGCACACTGCCAAGCCACACAGCTGCAGTGCCGAGCTGGGCAAGACAGGAAACTGAAGCTCTGCTCATGATGAGAATGGAGGGAGACCAAAAAGAGAGAGAGAGAAACCAGGATTACACTAAACCCTGGGTGAAAGGGGACTGCTCAGCGGGACACTGGGGAGTTAGAAAGATACACAAAGAAGATGTGAGCAGTGAGCTGAGAAATCCTTGGGGCTGGGAATAATAGATGAAGGGGCTGTCCATAAGTATTTCTTTGAATCCTACTGAGTAACCAAAATCAATGCTGGGAAAGGCTGAGCCTGAAGGATGGGAAATTAAGGACACCTGCTGGACAGATGTCCCTCTCCTCAAGGCAGACGAAGCTGATTTTGTAACACAACTGTTTCCATGCTTCCTATGATTGCCAGCCTGCCTATAGCCCATCACTCTGAACTTCTTGCCCTATTTCAAGGTATCTTCTTCTACATAAATAAATTCTCCTAGGATAAATGACTAGGACAGAGCTGGTGATTTAAAAACTGAAAATAACAGCAAAGAAACCAATGATCCTGAGGAATTCATTGAAGATGAGTCTTCTGTCCCATCTCCAATTATAAGCTCATCCAGATAATAAATGGACATAGATGCATAGAAAGAATCAAAATATTAACACCCCCAGCAAATTAGACCACAGAAAATGCCTATGAAACTTACATCATGGATATATTATGAGAGTGAAGAGTGAAGGGTGAACCACAGGTATGACATGACAGTTTAAGGGCCTGGGTCTGTGTCAGCACCCAGCACCTGGCCCATTGGACAGGCAGGAACTTAATTAAGGCTTTGACTAATCCCATTACCAACAGTCAAAAGCCTTGACTGAACCCACAGAATTTTCAGGAAGAGATCATACCAGCTAAAAGCAGCAATTAGTGAGAGGCTTAAACTGCTGGACCCTCTCTGCCCTGAAGTCCAGAGCTGTGAAACAGCAGGGACTGAAGCAGTTCCATGAAAAACAAAAGCAAAATGCAGAGAAGCACTCTTCACACCAGCTCGGAGAAGGCCACCTAGGTCTTCAGGAAAGATGCTGGAAGTCTCTCTCTGTGATCAGCCACTCTCACTTCCTGTGGCAAGTTTTCTTTTCCTTTGGCCCAGGACACAGACAGCCCCACACCCCCACATCTGCCAGACTGAGGACACACTGTTATTCCCACAAAGAGCAGGAGACAGGTTACAGCTTGGCAGCCTTGGGTTATACCTCAGGCCCTTTTGACTGTTTCAAACAAGAAGTCTGATTTCCTTTTATCTAGCTCAAGCTTATCAGTGTGTGCAACTTTCTGATTCCCTTTCAATGACACAAGCATTTAAAATTCTGGCGCAGTCTAACAAAGAAACAGATTTCTAAATGTAATCAGGAACCTCTGACACTGATGTTTTCCTAGTACTTCCAAATTCAGGGTTTTCCTATGAAAACAAGTGTCCTTCCGTTTGAGATCCAGTCCCTGTGGGATGGCTGTGGGATTTCAGCCTTACTGGGAACCTCTCTGCACAAAGCCCTGAGTTCTGGCTTTACCTCCCCAGCAAAGGCTTCCACGGAACCAGCGTCTCCAGCTGGTGAGGCTGGCCCAAGAGCTAAACCTCCAGTTTCTAATACTGAGCTGAGACATACTCTCAGATGTATTAAAATATTAATAAGAAGTGCATGGTATCACAGAAATTTAACAAATTAGTGCTGTGGCTTGGTTTTGTTTGATATGCTCAGGATCTCCTCCCACCTTTCGCAGGGTAAGCCCCTCCTTTGAAGATCTGTTCCCTTCCTTTCTGCCCACCTCAGGTGAGTCGGTGGAGAGGCATCAGTAGCTGCCTTCTGGCCAAAGCACTCAAGCTTCCACAATGAGCCTGATCCAAGTCAGCCAATCAGGACTCTTCCCTGCAATTTCAATTAGAATAAATTGTCTCTTCACAGGGATCCTAAGCTGGCAAGATGTAGGCCCGAAGCCACCCGTGGGCAGCCATCCTCCCCCATCCCCACCTCTGTTTCCTTGCCTCCACCTAAGAGAAGCAAGCCATGTGCAGAGTAAGACATCACATACACGGTGGAGAAGGAAGGAGATGGTCGCATGGCAGGCAGCTGTGGTGGACTTAGGATCCACGCGGTCATATGAGACAATACCTATCTTTCATTTAACCCATGCACTTGGTTTCTGTCCCTTGCAAACAAGAGTCCTAATTCAAGAAGGTATATGGCATCTGGAATCAGACAGAGCCACGTGTGGGTGCTGGCTGTAGCAAGCACCAGTTGCCTGAGCTTGGGAAAGCTACTTAACTTACTTGGCCCTCAGTTTATACAACTGTGAGATGGAACTATATCAGTATCTATTTCCATGAATAAGTTTATGATCAAATGAGAAAACACATGGACAACAATACGTTAAGAAATTCAAAAGGGTAGGTCCTCTGTCTCTTCTCTCTGAGGTCAGTGATTCCTTGTAATAAGGTGCCTTAGCATCCATTCAGCTCAAAGGTTTGACAGCATGAAACTGCTTCTGCCCTAAGAAATACCAGTACTTGTGAACTTCTGGGCTTGCTGAGCCTCCTCTTACACAACTCGAATTCTTATACGTAACTTCAAGGTGTCACACCCTTAATTAGATAAAAACCTAACACTTAAACTGAGAACACCTTTTGCCTTAGTGGAACTGGCTTATTATTTTTATTTGAAGGGTAAACCCCTTTTGAAAAGTGATTGTTGATTTTATGTAATATGAAAAAACACATTTTAAAATAAATATCCCGTCTGTAGTTTTGCCTGTACCATCATCCCAGTCCTATAATATCATGTGAAACTTCAAGACAGAGACCATCCCCTTGATTTCTGCCTCACTGACTAATGCAGCCTTGGAATTTCAAGGGCACAGGCAAGTTTCGGGAAGGAAATAAATCTGGGGTAATAAATCTGGAGTTTCTGGCCTGTCATAGTTGAATCTGGAGAAAGAGACATACTTTGCTGGCAGAAGAGATGGAGCAGAGGGCTCCTCCCCAAACAACACACAGACCACTTGGCAGCGGCTTCTGACTCCTCAAACAGTAGAGCCCAGACGCCACGAGACTCAAAAATCCACAAGACTCAATCCGGCCACAGATTGTCCCGGAAGGTCCCATCCTCTGAGGACTCTCTGAGAATATGAGGCAATTCTATTTAAAAGCAAAGGCAGGCAAAGTGACCAGAGGGCTCCAGCTACCGAAAGCATCTCGGCTTGGCTCCCTCACCTTAACTGTCTCTCCTGGCGGCTGCTGACCACCTGGCTCCACGTGCACATACATCACCACACGAAGCCTGCATTCTGCTTGGCTCTCCCAGGTGGCAGGCTGTGAGGCAGCGGAGTGAGCAGGTGGAGCTTGGATGGCAGGACCTCTTGGGCTGCCTGCAGCAACATGGTCGGGAGAACGCCTCTGTGATGCTGTCAGAAATATCTGCACCAGGGCAGACAGCCGCGGTGTGAGTTTGCTACTTAATAGCAGAATGTCCTCCCCAGACCTCGCTGCCCAAAGGCACCCTCATCTGCATAGAGAATCATGCCAGATAAGAAATCAAAAGTTATTTCCTGTGCAGTGTCAGGGTCTAACTGCCCACCAGGCTGAAAAACATAACCCAACATGCTTTCCTAAAATGCTTTCACTCTCACGAAGACATGTATGTGGTCAAAATGTCAATAAGTAAGTCATTAAAAAAAAAAAAAGCAGATCTCTGCTCTACCCCTCCCACTCCCAATTTCCACTTCCTTCAGGAAATCATCTTCAACTCTTTTAGCCATTCCTTCTGTTTTCTTCCCCAGTGTTTCTAAGTAACAAGCTTACACAACTATTTTATTCTTTCAAATTTTAGACATTATGTCTTAACTTCTCTATATGAAACATGAGCTTTTAGCTCTCAACCTTCCCATAAGCTCTTCTCCTACCCCCAGTAACGAATGACAATTTTTATTATGCCAGTGTGTTAGTGTTTGCTTTATTTTAGTTTCACTCACTGCCAAGCTACATAGTATATTACAATTATTAATAGATTTTTTTCCCCCTGGAGTTAATACCTGCTTTACTTTTGGTTTGACTGGTTTTTTTAAGAATGCAACTTCTCAAGAGAACTATAAAATTCATCTCAGTCAGTTCACTTCAGTCGCTCAGTCATGTCCAACTCTTTGTGACCCCACGGACTACAGTATGCTAGGCTCACCAACTCCTGCTCTACGCACCCACCTCCTCCTCTGTTGTCCCCTTCTCTTCCTGCCTTCAATCTTTCCCCAGCGTCAGGGTTTTTTCAAATGAGTCAGCTCTTCGCATCAGGTGGCAAAAATATTGGAGTTTCACCTTCAACATCAGTCCTTCCAATGAACACCCAGGACTGATCTCCTTTAGGATGAACTGGTTGGATCTCCTTGCAGCCCAAGGGACTCTCAAGAGTCTTCTCCAACATCACAGTTCAAAAGCATCAATTCTTCAGTGCTCAGCTTTCTTTATAGTCCAACTCTCACATCCATACATAACTACTGCAAAAACCATAGCCTTGACTAGACGGACCTTTCTCGGCAGAGTAGCGTCTCTGCTTTTTAATATGCTGTCTAGGTTGGTCATAACTTTCCTTCCAAGGAGTAAGCATCATCTCAGCAATGGTCAGATGTGTCGGTGGCTTTCATTTTTTCCTCCATTGGCGATCTTGCTCCTGGAACATTCTGTTGCTGTGCTCCAAATCTGAGCTCTGTGCGGTCTAGGCCTGGTGCATAGTGCTCTGGGGCTTTTCTTCACCATCCTCTTGGGCGCCACCACTTTGGTTGAACATGTCCTCCTCCAGTGGTTTCTTATGAACAAATGCAAGGAAGATTAAATCTTTAAGTTTCCAGAAGTCATTTCCAAAAATGTCAATACTCTACTATGTACTCAACTGGCAGTTTATGTAGGAAAAGAATTATAGTGGAAAATCTTCCTTCAGAATTTTGAAGGTATTGCTTCATGGCATTTGAAGTCGCTGATTCTGGCATCCAGTGTTGCTACAAGAAGTATAATGCCATGCCAATCCTTCCTCTATGACCCAGTGTATGTGTGTGGGTTTTCTCCTTCAGAGCTTCTGGAATCTTCTGTTTATCCCTGACAGCCTAGAATTCCATGCTGAGATGCTTTGTTGTAAGTCTCTATTCACTCATTGTATTAGATCCTTGGTAATAGGTCTTTTCATTGTAGATAATGCATATCTTTCTATTTTGAGGAATTTTTGTGTTTTGATTGATTATATTCTTGGCAGCGGAAGATGGAGAAGCTCTATACAGTCAGCAGAAACAAGACCAGGAGCTGACTGTGGCTCAAATCATGAACTCCTTATTGCCAAATTCAGACTTAAATTGAAGAAAGTGGGGAAAACCACTAGACCATTCAGGTATGACGTAAATCAAATCTCTTATGGTTATACAGTGGAAGTGAGAAATAGATTTAAGGGACTAGATCTGATAGACAGAGTGCCTGATGAACTGTGGATGGAGGTTCATGACATTGTACAGGAGACAGGGATCAAGACCATCCCCAAGGGAAAGAAGCTGGGGAGGCCTTACAAATAGCTGTGAAAAGAAGAGAAGTGAAAACCAAAGGAGAAAAGGAAAGATATAAGCATGTGAATGCAGAGTTCCAAAGAATAGCAAGGAGAGATAAGAAAGCCTTCCTAAGGGATCAATCCAAAGACATAGAGGAAAACAATAGAATAGGAAAGACTAGAGATCTCTTCAAGAAAATTAGAGATACCAAGGGAACATTTCAAGGAAAGATGGGCTCGATAAAGGACAGAAATGGTGGGGGCCTAACTGAAGCAGAAGATATTAAGGAGAGGTGGCAAGAATACACAGAAGAACCATACAAAAGANGTTAATTATGTTAATATTCTGATTTAGGCTCTTTGGCACCACTCACTAAGAGATAATTTTGAATATTTTCCTGTTTTAGGTCAATTTTTATATTTTTAATTGAAATATAGTTTATTTATAATGTACTGTTAATTTCTGGTGTTCAGCAAAGTGATTCAGTTACACATTTATTAGTGATTCTTTTCCCTTAGAAGTTGTAACAAAATACTGACTCTAGTTCCCAATGCTATACAGTAGATCCTTATTGATTTTCTATTTTATATACAGTAGTGTGTGTATGGTAATCCCAACCTCCTAATTTATATCTCGCCTACCCTCTTTCCCCTTTGATAACCATAAGTTTGTTTTCTATGTCTGGGGTTCTATTTCTGTTTGGTTAATAAGTTCATTTGAAGCTTTTTTTTTTCTTTAGATTCCATATGTGTAAGTGATTTGAGAGGGAAAGACCTTAAAGTCCCCCCTACCTTGACTCATAGCTTCTGTACTGTAGAACAACGTGCCTATTAACAGATGCATTGCCCTGCATGCTTCTTTTCATGTAGTTCTCGTGTCTCTTACCAGAGATGTTAAAAACCACATGTAGAGACACTGAATCTTTATTCTTCCTTTAATTCAGAGAAAAAGCTGCTCCTTGGATCAAGAATCTGATAAGTCTGGAGGTGGAGTGTGAAGAAAGGAACTGTAAAATATAGACACTATTCCAGATTGGTAGCATCATGGGCAAATAGGGCATCACTGCATTTTGCTTATCCTTTAAAGAGCTGATAGAAAACTATAAACTCTTCTCTAAGTGCGATGGACTCCTAGATTAAAGTCACTTAAAATAATGGATCATCCGTTTCCCTCTTTCATTAAACAGCATCAGCCTACAGTGTTGCCTGCTGAAGCCCTCAGAGGCAGTGGGCATATGGAAGGGAAATGTACATTTGGTCAGAGGAGAGGTTGGTTCTTTGCCCAGGAACCTTACCTGGCTACCACTTAGTTTGCTAACTCCAGCATCAGGCTTTTGCCCTTGAAAAGGCTTCTTTCTACTGTTATTCTAACCCTTGCTCTATCCTATCAGGTATCACTTAGTTAAAGCACAACAGGTGCTCTGAGCATGGTTGTGAGAAAGGAAGATGTATATAGGGTTGCCGGATTTTTGTGAGATAAGTAAAAGACGTACATATCTGAATTTCATCACAACACAGCAAATAATTTTATTGTGTAATTATATCCCAAATATTTCATGGGAAATTTCCTATCTCATAAATATACTAAAAATTTCAAAAATTTAAGATTGAAGTTTAATTGGAGTTCCTGTACTGTAGAAACTAAGGCAGGCTTACTTGGTGGCTCAGATGGTAAAGAATCTGCCTGTAATGCAGGAGACCTAGGTTCCATCCCTGGGTCAGGAAGATCCCCTGGAGAAGAGAATGGCTACCCACTCCAGTATTCTTGCCTAGAAAATCCCATGGACAGAGGAACTTGCCAGATTACAGTCTGTTGCTGCTGCTGCTGCTGCTGCTAAATTGCTTTAGTCGTGTCCAACTCTGTGCGACCCCAGAGATGGCAGCCCACCAGGCTCTGCCGTCCCTGGGATTCTCGGGGTCACAAAAAGTCGGACTTGACCAAGCGACTCATCCTTTCACTTTTTTTCACTTTCACTATATAAGATATCCCTACATTTATAAACAATGTAATCCTAGAGGCAGGCGACTTCAGCTGGGCCCACTCACAGTTTTGCTTAAATGATTTCCTTTTTGGTAAGCCACTGTCATCCCTTTAAATTAATTGAAAATAAAATTAATAAAATATTTTTCTTGTGCTTTAGTCTTGAGAGTCATATTGTCCTTTGAGAGGGGCTTCAGCATCTTGAATTATCATTTTGCTTCCATAAGAGTAAATAAAGGCAGAGTTTTAAGTGTTTTTATTTCTTCTTCTCAGGGCAAAGAGAGATTTAAAGATTCTTTATATGTACATTTATGAATGCCTATTTATATGTGAAATATAAAATTCCATCTCATTTGATTCTTTTATGTTTCTGTCTTGTGAACAGCACATGCATGCTGGTACTTTCCTGAATAAATAAGGAATAAAGCCTCCATGTACGGCAGCCAGGACAAGTGAAATTTTCAAATCAGCTCGTGTTTAGTTAAGCCTGTTGCACTTCAGTGTCTCTTTTTGAGACTTTTCAAACTTGGCCTTCCAAAAATATGCATTGAATAAAATGAACTTCAGGAAACCAATTCCTCCTCTATGGCATTTATTCATGTGATAAAGCCCACAAAGCTATCTTTAATTATTACTGTATAGGATATCCCGTTATCTTTAATTATCACCACCGAATGGTTGCAAAATCAAATACTGTTGGCAATCAAGAGTCATTATACAATAGCATGATTGCATCTGTTCATATTAACAGATAAGCACAGAAAATCAAAACAGAGTCTGATTTAACCACTAAAACTGTCGGAACAAAATATTGTATCTAGCACTCTTAATATCTTGTGGTGACTTTGATCTGATTAAAGTCCAAAGAAACATACCCACAGATGCAAATGTTCTGGTGTTTCTGAAATTAATATTGCTGAATTTCACTGGACTGAATTGCTGGAATCCTAGTGAAGCAGAAGTGATTATAGGCACAGCACAAACTTATGATAGGAGGGTATCTAAATCTCTGAGGCCGCAGGTGCAGGATTATAGCAAAACCCCACTGAAACATTCAGTGTTCTGTCTAAATACCCCAGTACAAAATTAATTAGGCAGTTGATCACATAATAAAGCTATGATGGATGATCTAATGGAAACTAGCATTTCAGAGTCAATAACAAACTTGGTTCTCTTATTAGATGCAGCTGATTTTCAGTTCTGCCATTTACAAGACTGTGTGCATAATGGCAGATGAGAAGAGAGGGGGGTTCTATTTTGAAAATGAGAACTCAGTTACAGTATTTATCTCCGTTGGAAACTATAATATGTAAGCAATGTAGAATTTGTAGATAGACATATCTGCAAGTAATTCTCTAAGATGCTTGGCTGAAAAGCACATCAAAGAACAGGGAAATAATGAGACAGGCTCCAGCTGTTGGAGTCCTACAGCTTTTGATTTGTGCTCTACGAGGAACTCCAGGTTTTGATCCTGTGTTGATTATTTCTATGATACTGAAGTTGATTTGTGCATTATTTAAAAACCGACAGTAGGCAGCAAACAAGGAAGAGTTTGCAAACTACATCTTAAAGGATATTTTGTTTCTGTCTTGTCATTTCTTGCATTCTACTTAGGGGCTCTGGTGATATGCATGGCTACCTATAGGGGAAACACATATTAAAAATGGAGAATGTCCAAAACAGAGCTAATTAAAGATCTTAAAATCAGGAAGAGATTGCAAATAAAATGACCATGGCATTCTGGGACTAGGGGATATAAGAATGATATACATTCCATGTTGATTTTCAATTTTGTAGAACTGTGCAAAGGATTATAAGCGGGTGAGGACAGCTGCCTGCTTTGAAAGGAGGAAGATTTACTCAACACAGAAATCTGGGGTTTAAAAATGACTAAAAGCGCAGTCTGCACTGGGCACTCCTCTCCCCGACCTAGGGTTTTAGAATGTCCTTACTTCCAAGGTAGCCCATTTTCCAAAATGTTTATCATTCTTTCTTTAAAGCCTATCTCATTTTCTAATTGTAAAACAACAGACATTTTGTAAAGTCCAGAGGACTCTGCCCAAAACTGCTTTTGTGTTGTGATGATAATGATGTCGATAAAGGAAGACAAAGCCCATGATTTCTGGTCCTGTTTAGATTTCAAATATGTTATTATCCCTCAACCTTTAATAAGCCAAAATATGCACAGAGAGCAGTTTTTTTTTCCTGCAGCTATTTCTTTTAGTTGAATGCAGGGTTATACACGGTGAGCTATTATTTTGGTAAAAAAAGAAATCCATCTGGCAAATGCCTTCTTAATCTTGTTTGTGAGCACCCTTCAGCCTTTCTTGGTTGCTTCCTTTCTTTCGTCCTTCCCTCCATCCTGGTCTTGTCACCTTCCTTGGGCACAGATATATAAACACAAACATAAAAACAACAAACATTTGGAATAGCTGCTTTGTGGACCAGTGAGAAAGATTATTTGAGTTATTTTTAGAAAAGCCCTCACATTGGTCAATGTATTGACTCCAAGAGATATCAGTAATCAATACACAATTCTCTGAGTCTTTTGTTGGCATCTGTTTGATACAACACTGACTCAACCTTATCCTTGTCAATAATAACTTCCTCTCTCCTCATTTGGCCCCTTTTGCTTAGGCCGTCAATGTATATAATATGTGGATACTTTCTTGATTAAATTTAAGAATTATGATAAAGTTTTCCATGTTAATGGGCACAAGTCATGAAAATTGTCAGTCACAGCTATGCTTGGTCTTATGTAAAATACCAAAAATTATAAGATGGATTTTCTCTATTCAAAAGGTCCCAACAAGACCCTAAGACAATAAAACAATGCAGAGTTTTCAAACAAAATGCAAACTAAATTAGAAATATTCTGAAACGATTTAATGAAAATAATAAAGTAGCTTATCTAATGGAAAATTATTTGTTCCAAGAAGGTAGATATAACTAGATTAGTATAGTTTCAAAAGATCTTTAATAATGGGACAGATGAGTGAAGATTAAAACTTACATTAACCTGAAAGACAAATACATTTGAAAATTTTCCCAAAAGGCAGTAGAGAAATTCTTCTTGAATTATTGAGTCTGTACTAATTAATAGCTCTAAAATACTTTTGGAGTACTTTTAAAAATAATTTAAGCAATTACATTGTAGCTAGGTATCTTTTAGAAGAAAAATTTTTAAATGGACAGGAGAGAAAAAGGAGAGAGAAATAATCTCAAAAAGTAAAAGAGAAGCATCTTTATTAGTATGTATTTCCCTAGGAGTTTTGCATAATTTGTAAACATGGAGAAATTATTAGTCAGGTTGGCTAGATTATGTTGCAGCAATAAATCTCCAAATTTCAGAGGCTTAATAGGACAAAGCTTTTTGTTTTTGTTTTTCCGACTTTCCATTGTATGTTTAATGCAGGTTGGCAGGCTTCTGCTTCCCATAATCACTCTTGAGTCCCAGCTTGTTGGAGGCTTTAGGATACTATAGCTAAATTATTTGAAACACATGGCCTTCAAGCTTACTGTGCTCGGGTGAGAGAAGACAGAAGGCTTATGAAGGATGCTTATAAGATCCAGACATGTAAGTGGTTTATATTACTTCTACCACATGGTCCCAAATTGACTGCAAAATAGATCGACAAATATAGACTTCCTAAATGCCCAGGAAAAGTAAAATGAAAAAAATGATTTGGAACAATATAGGCTTAGTTCCATCTCCTCTCACACTCTGTTTTGGACAAAATTTGAATCATTCTGTTTTACAGTTTAGCTTTATTTGAATTAATGAATTATGAATATATATATCCCCAATGTATGCAGAATATTTTATCATATAAATATTGCACACTTTATACAATGTATCCCTTACTATTGTAAATCGAAATTCCAGGTATATTTCTTTTATAATTTAAACATTTATTTTTAATTGGAGGATAATCTCTTTACAATATTGTGTTGGTTTCTGCCACACAACAACATGAATCAGGACAGCGTCATATATATCATATGTCCCCTTCCTCTTGAACCTCCCTCCCACCCTTCGCCTCATCCCACCCATCTAGGTTATCACTGAGCCTCGTGTTGAGCTCCCTGCGTCATACAGATTATATATTAAGCATAGCTGTAAGGTCTTGGCTTACGAATGTGGCTTTCCTGTCAGAAAGATCTCTATTTGAATCCTTTGATCCTTTTCCTTATCCACGGAATGACTGAAAGACATTTCTTAGCGTGTGCCTAGATTTAATGATCTTTATATGGATAGAACTGTGCCCGGCTCATTCACTACCTTGAGGAGTAAATAAGATAATAGAAGTACTTCGTTCATGGCTTGCTTTTAAGAGTGTAAGCCCAGAATAAATGGCAGTACTAGAGATGGTGTTACTGCTGGCGGTTTGTTGTGTTCTTTTGTTCTTATTTCTTTCCTTAATCTGAAAGTACCTATTATGACAAGGGTTTTTTGCATGAACACAAGCAAGGGAGTTGAGGCTAAGAAATATCCTCTAACGGAAGCAGTCTAAAGCTTACATAAAATTTGCCACAACTGAATCCTAAACTGAATGATCATCTATATTGCCAGTGCCACTCAAGTAACTGTTTTGCATTAGCTTGTATTTAGAAGGAAACGGAGAGATTTCTAAAGTATAGAAAAGTACCATGATTGTATATTGTGTTCACACTGTTACATTCTCCCATTGCTAGCCACTGTCCTCTGAGACAAGAAAGTGAACTACCATCTGGTGCTTTAAGATAAACAGATAAACAGGCTTGAATTGCAAAGATGTATCTGTAAGGAAGTTCACTAAGCAGTGTGTAAAATACCAGACACATGAATGCAATCTCATTGATTATCCTTGGTGGTAAATGCGTTCAATTAAGAAATAAGACACTGAATAGAATATGGTACAAGCATGTAAAAGGGAAAAGGGTGGTTTGTACCACATCCATTGATTTAGGAAGATGTCCACAATATAGTGTATCATTTTCTGTGTGTCTCCTGTGTTTGGTTTCTCTACTGTTTTGCTACCATCTTAGTTTGCATGCTGCTGCTGCTGCTAAGTTGCTTCAGTCATGTCAGACTCTGTGCGACCCCAGAGACGGCAGCCAACCAGGCTCCCCCGTCCCTGGGATTCTCCAGGCAAGAACACTGGAGTGGGTTGCTTTTTCCTTCTCCAATGCATGAAACTGAAAAGTGTAAGTGAAGTTGCTCAGTTGTGTCCAACTCCTAGAGATCCCATGGACTGCAGCCCACCAGGCTCCTCCATCCATGGGATTTTCCAGGCAAGAGTACTGGAGTGGGGTGCCATTGCCTTCTCCATTGGTTTGCATAAATGAATATATTCTAGTGTAGTACCTACATGGAGACCTACAATGGCACCCCACTCCAGTACTCTTGCCTGGAAAATCCCATGGACGGAGGAGCCTGGAAGGCTGCAGTCCATGGGGTCACTGAGGGTCAGACACGACTGAGCAACTTCACTTTCACTTTTCACTTTCCTGCATTGGAGAAGGAAATGGCAACCCACTCCAGTGTTCTTGCCTGGAGAATCCCAGGGATGGGGGAGCCTGGTGGGCTGCCGTCTATGTGGTCGCACAGAGTCGGACACGACTGAAGTGACTTAGCAGCAGCAGAAGCAGCAACTCCATAGACTGCAGCACACCAAGCTTCCCTGTCCATCATCAACTCCTGGAGCTTGCTCAAACTCATGTCCATCGAGTCAGTGATGCCATCCAACCATCTCATCCTTTGTCATCCACTTCTCCTCCTGCCTTCAAATCTTCCTGGCATCAGGGTCTTTTCCAATGAGTCAGTTCTTCGCATCAGGTGGCCAGAGTATTGGAGTTTCAGCTTCAGCATTAGTCCTTCCAATGAATATTCAGGATTGATTTTCTTTAGGATGAACTGGTTGGTTCTCCTTGCAGATCAAGGGACTCTCAAGAGTCTCCTCCAACACCACAGTTCACACACATCAATTGTTTGGCACTCAGCTCTCTTTATAATCCAACTCTCATAGCTGTACCTGACTACTGGAAAAACCATAGCATTGATTAGATGGAAACTTTTTGACAAAGTAATGTCTCTGCTTTTTAATACGCTGTCTAGGTTGGTAGCTCAGATGGTAAAGCGTCTGCCTACAATGCGGGAGACCTGGTGTTCAATCCCTGGGTCGGGAAGATTCCCTGGAGAAGGAAATGGCAACCCACTCCAGTATTCTTGCCTGGAAAATCCCATGGACTGAGGAGCCTGGTAGGCTACAGTCCATGGGGTCGCAAAGAGTTGGACATGATTGACCGACTTCACAAGGTTGGTCATAACTTTTCTTCCAAGGAGGGAGGGTCTTTTACTTTCATTGTTACAGTCTCCATCTGCACTGATTTTGGAGCCCTCCAAAATAAAGTCTGTCAGTTTCCGTTGTTTCCCCATCTATTTGCCATAAAGTGATGGGACTGGATGTCATGATCTTAGTTTTCTGAATATTTTAATGCTGTAGTGATCTTATATTCTGCAAGCTTGCCAAATTCACCTATAAATTCTTTAACTGTTTTGTTTAGTCTGTCATATTTTTAACACAAACAGTAATATCCTTTAAAAAAATATTTAATGTCCCCTTTTTTGTGCTTTATAACAGTAGCTAGAACCTCTAGTGAAGTGTTTAATTGAAGTACCAGTGGACTTCCCTAACTTCTTCCTGATCTTAGGTTGGAAACAGTCCGTCTTTCATCATTACTATTGTGGTACCTATTAATTTTTTATAGATATACTTTATCAGGTTAAGGACATTCTTAACTATTCCTAGTTTACTAACAGTTATTATCAAGTATTAATGTTGGATTTTTCCAACTATTTTTTTCTCCACCTATTGAAATATTCAATATTGGTCCTTCAGAAAAGGTC
Source organism: Neotragus moschatus (assembly GCA_006410615.1). NCBI lineage: Eukaryota > Metazoa > Chordata > Mammalia > Artiodactyla > Bovidae > Neotragus > Neotragus moschatus. The sequence continues at coordinate 521,552 of SJYA01000375.1, forward strand.
CTTGGTCCTTTTTGACTATAAATTCTTTTTAAAATAAATTTTAAGATTTGTTTTTTATAAAATTCTATTTAGAATTTTTTCACCTGTAATTACTAGTGATATTGATCTGTAGTTTTCTTTTAATGTCTTTATGAAGGTTTGGTATCATAATAATAATGACTTCATAAGTCGATAAGGTATTAGAAAGGAGAGTTTTGTGTAACATTTGTTTTCTTTCCTAAGTGTCCTATAGAACTAACCAGTGAAGTCTCCTAAGTCTGGGACAACAAATTCAGTTTCTTTAAAGGATATATATTGGGTTATTTAGATTATTCTTAGGTAAGCTTTGATACTTTATATTTTTCAGAATATTTGTTCTACTAAGTTGTCAAATTTATTGCAATATTTCCTTATTATCTTTTATGTTTTTCTAGGAGTTCTAGTGATGACATTCATGATATTGGAAATCATTCACTCATGATATTGATCATTTGAATCTTCTGTTTTTATTTAGATCAGTCTAGGAAGTGGCAGCCAACTCAAGTGTTCTTGCCTGGAGAATCCCAGGGACAGGGGAGCCCGGTGGGCTGCCGTCTATGGGGTCTCACAGAGTCGGACACGACTGAAGTGACTTAGCAGCGGCAGCAGCTAGAGGTTTATTAAGTTTATTAATCATATAAAGGGCTTCCCTCACAGCTCAGTTGGTAAAGAATCTGCCTGCAATGTGGGAGACCTGGGTTCAGTCCCTGAGCTGGGAAGATACCCTGGAGAAGGGAAAGGCTACCCACTCCAGTATTCTGGCCTGGAGAATTTCATGGACTGTATAGTCCATGAGGTCAAAATAGTTGGATGCAATTGAGTCAATTCCACTTTCAATCATATAAAAGAACCAGCTTTTGATTTTATTAATTTTCTCATTTGTTTTCTATTCCATTGATTTCCAAGTTGATCTTTATTACTTTTTTCTGCTTACTTTAAGCTTAATGTACTCTTGTTTTTCTAACTTCTTAAGGTAGAAGTTCAAATCATTTACTTAAGACCACTCATCTTTTAATGCTATTAATTGAACATCTCAACATTTTTTGCTATGTTTTCTTTTCATTTTTTTTCATTCAAAAATGTTTTCTAATATCTCTTTGGGTAACTGCTCTGACCCATAGGCTATTTAAAAGTATGTTTTCATCTGAAGTATTTCAAGTTTATCTCCAAATATTTATGTCATTTAAAAAATTTAGTTCACATTAGGATAGTATTTATGTAGCTTAAATAGTTTATAATTTATTATGACCTATATTTATGATCCAGTATATAGTCTCTCTTGGTCCATTTTCCATGTGCACTTGAAAAAAAGTATACTTTGCTGTTGTTGCATGGAGTGTTCCCCAAAGGTCATGTTAGTTGCCATTAGCTGTCAATTCTTTTATATTCTTACTGACTTTCTTTTTACATATATTAAAGACTGAAAGAGTTATACTGAAATCTTTGACTTCAGTTATGAATTTCTTTATTTTTTCTTGCTGTTTATTCATTTTTGTTTCAGATATTTTGAAGTTCTCTTATTGAGTACATAAAATATTTTCACAGTTTTGTCTTCTGAATGCATTGATGTTTTGCCATTTTGGGGTGAAAAACATTATTTATCAAATCTCTGCTTTGAAATATAATTTGTCTGATACCAAATACCAACTTGGCTTTTTACTTGACTAGTGTGAGCATTTGTTATCCAGTGCTTTGGTGATCCTTTTACTTTACAATTGTAACTTAGTGGTTGTATCTTTATAGTTGCAGCATCTTTCTTATACAGTTGACCTTTGAACAACATAGATTTGAACTGATTTTGTTCTCTCAGTGTTTCATTTTAGACAATTTTGCAGCTATGCCTTCAATTCTTTTGAATTTTTTGGCTATGTGTACTCTGACATTATGTGTCTTTTCTATCATACACATTGTAGTTTTCACTTATAGGATTTACATTAAATTATTTCTTTAGTATCTTCTATGTCTATGCTTAATTTTGTGATCATATGGAAGATAATTTTCATAACTATTTTAACGTCATTGCCTGGAGATTAAACAATCATGTCTGTTTTGGATAAGTTCATTAATTAGTTTAACTACTATATTAGACAGACAAACAGTGCCTGAAGAACTATGGATAGAGGTTGATGACATTGTATAGGAGGTAGTGATCAAAACCATCCCCAAGTAAAAGAAATGCAAAAAGGCAAAATGGTTGTCTGAGGAGGTCTTACAAATAGCTGTGAAAAGAAGAGAAGTGAAAGGAAAGGGGGAAAAGGAAAGATATACCCATATGAATGCAGAGTTCCAAAGAATAGCACAAAGAGATAAAAAACCCTTCCTCAGTGATCAATGAAAAGAAATAGAGGAAATCAATAGAATGGGAAGACTAGCGATCTCTTCAAGAAAATTAGACATACCAAGGGAAAATTTCATGCAAAGATGGGCACAATAAAGGACAGAAATGGTATGGACCTAACAGAAGCNAAAGGGGGAAAAGGAAAGATATACCCATATGAATGCAGAGTTCCAAAGAATAGCACAAAGAGATAAAAAACCCTTCCTCAGTGATCAATGAAAAGAAATAGAGGAAATCAATAGAATGGGAAGACTAGCGATCTCTTCAAGAAAATTAGACATACCAAGGGAAAATTTCATGCAAAGATGGGCACAATAAAGGACAGAAATGGTATGGACCTAACAGAAGCNAAGGATACAATCCTGTGAGATGTGTTCCCAGCTCTGGTGTTAAAAGAGCCTGATATTATTCTCAACTCAATGGGCCACAGGTTTAAGGAACTGACACATGACAAAGTTTTCCTGCTCCACCTTCCATCATTCTCAGTGTTCTTTGCCTTACGAATTTCTATCAGTGTTCAAAGACCATGAGTTACCCCCTTGGACAGTCTTTTCTACTTTCTGCCCCATCTCATGACAAAACTAAATTAGGTAGCTTCAGAGCTTTTATGGGCTCTCATCTATGCTTACCTCTGAGGGACCTAAACTGATCATTCCAGTACCAAACCTGTGGCTTTATTCAATCATGTGTGTCTTGTTCATGGCCTTATAAATTATACCAAGTGTGTGACCCAGATGTGTTGTGCACAAGTCCATTAAGAGAGGATATGTGTGCTCATTATAGCAAAAAGTTGAATGAATGAAAAATCAGAGGAAAGCATGTTTCTTTTATTTCTGTATGTTCAGTTCCTAATATATAATCATTGTTGAATGAGACAATGAACTTTGTAGATTTAACATGTAATGTTTTTCATCTTCTCCTTCCTGAAACTCCCACTCCCCTAATACTACATCACTCAGAGCCTCAGGCTAGTGGGTCACAACACTGATTGTGTGAGTATGTTGACTTTACAGTACTCACAGAAAGCCCAAGAACTCTTTCCCAGGTGTCCAGGCAACCTTAAATAAAGAGTGCTGATTTGCCAAGCCTCCAGACTAGCCAGTCATTAGTTATCACCTCCTGTCCCTTCCTTCAGTCAGGGGCTAAAAGTCTAAGAACTTTCCAGATCCTTGGACATTGTCTTCACTTGATCATTCTTGGATTTCTCATCACTTCGGACTCCTCCCTAAAAAGCTGAGTAGGTAAGATTGATGGAGAAACCTACTCCAGAATCCCATTAATGGCACTAGTCAGAACACTAAACCAACAGCTACCTGGTTCTCAGTGCTAATCAGGCAACATACATTTGCCCCTTCCAGTTACCCTCTGGAGTAAGTAAGTGTAGTCGCTCCATCGTGTCCGACTCTCTGCAACCCCATGGACTTTAGGCCACCAGGCTCCTCTCTCCATGGGATTCTCCAGGCAAGAATGCTGGAGTGGGTTGCCATTTCCTTCTCCAGGGATCTTCCCAACCCAGGTATCAAACCTGGGTCTTCCACATCACAGGCAGATGCTTTACCTAGAGCCTACCACTAATCGATTCCACACTCAGGTACCAACAGAAACCTTGATGAGAGTCTTCAGAAGTTTTCTAAACAGCTAAACTTATGGGATATAATTGAAAACCATGGTCTTTATTGAAACAAAAAACAACACCCTAAACACATGAGATGCCTTATAATGGAACAGACTACATAAAGTAATGAGCTCTGTTTCACAGTCAGAGAACCTAACTGTATATAACCACTGGGTGAGATATCTTCAGTGATAGATTGTGAGAAGATACAGGAAAGCTTTTTATTTTATAATTTTTATTTTTACTTCATTTTACTTTATAATACTGTATTGGTTTTGCCATACATTGACATGAATCCACAACGGGTGTACATGACTTCCCAATCCTGAAACCCCCTCCCACCTCCCTCCCCATATCATCTCTCTGGATCATCCCTGTGCAATAGCCCCAAGCATCCTGTGCCCTGTATCGAACATAGACTGGCATGTTACATGATAGTATACATGATAGTATACATGTTTCAATGCCATTCTCCACATCAGGATATCATTAAGACTGCTATGTGTTTCCTGGATGCCTTAAAGCCAAGATTGCGCATCTTTCCTTAGAGAGTTGACAAGAATCTGAGGAAGCAGAATGGCTCTTCCTGCTATTTACCTCTGATCCAGGATCTTCCTCTCTGGATCCCCCTGTATAAATCTACCTTTCTTCTGAGAGAAGTCTCATCTAGTGCCTGCCCATCCCTCCTCTCTAGCCTTGGCAAGTTGTCACAGGTCATACCTTTCATTTCTGTGAGGTTTTAATTCCCTCACTCCTTTTTCTTCTTGCTTAGCAGTGCTAGAGATTCACAGGTCTGAATAGTCTGGTCCACTGGCAGAACATTTGGTTTGGTGGGCCTGTTTCTAAGCATTACTATCTTCCTCTTCAGTCTGCTGCTACTGAAAAAATTTGCTGAGAAACAATCGCCTCCATCACCGACATGTTGCCAGTCCAGTGTTTTCAGTCTTTATTTTACTTGACCTATCCAGAACACTTAGCACTGTTGCCTGCTTCTTTATTTTTTGGGTAACTTTTGATTGAAATATGCATCCATATGGTAAAATGGACAGTCCAAGTTTTATCTGTGAGAACGTGAACACACCCTCATGGCCACTACCAAGATCAAGAAATACAATTGCTTCCTGGTTCTGGAGGAGCACTGTTCTTCAGAAAGCTCTGGCCAAGCTCTCCTAAAACGTTTCCAGACCACAGTCTGCCTCTGCCTTCAACCCTGCAGAGACATTCGCTTGAAGACCTGGAGAGCCAATACTAAAGAAAAGCTTAGACAAGACACTTAATTCAATAGCAAAATCATAGGATATGTCAGGATATTTTATTTCTATTTAAAGGATGGGAAATATTTCAAATGAAAATTGTCTTAAAGGTAAAATAGCAATCCATAATTCAGTCAAATGGAGCCTTTGTGTTCATGATAAATCAGTGCCTCCCCTCTATGACCAAAAGCACATGCTCCCAATCAGGCCTACTGGTCAGTTTCTAGTCTCTCAACCCCCTCTAGTCCCTGAAAACCCTCTCTCCTTCAACCCAAGTTTAGACTCACCCCTTCCTCTCTCAGCTTTGAACCAAAGTAATCATGTATATCCTGTTCCTTTTATCTCCCCAGTTGTCCCATGATTTCCAGGATGTGATCTTGGTCTCAGCAATAGCCACGAGACCTGGCCAGTCCTTTGTAGTGGAGTCGCTTATATCCTCCTTTCTAGGGTGACCCTGGCTTTGAGACTTCATCAAGCCCAACACCCAGTCCCAGGTTAGTTACTCCCATCCCTGGAGTTTTCTCTATTTGACTTCCTCTGGCGGTCCACATTGTTTTCACCCAAAAAAGGGGGGATTTATAGAGGACACACCAGGAAGAGCAACACAAGATCAAATATGAACAACGTGCAGGCACGATGAGGAGTGTTGTCACTTTCAGAGCCCTCCCATTGGGAGCCCTCCTTCCCTTCAGATTCTCCATCACCCTCCTTTTCCCCTGGACACCCCAGCTTCCCTTGTTCTCTGCCCAGCAGCCAAACACTATAACTCCTCCAGTGAATGATTTTTGCCTGTTCTCTGGCCCAAGGGAGCTTTCCAGATTGCAGGGAGAGACAGGTGCTTAGTGGAAGAGAGTTTGTTTCATGTCCTCAGAGGATAACTAATAGAAGAGTATAACACATATTCTGAAAAGAAAACAAGGCTCAAAATAAGTTTATCTGATTTTTAGAGATTGATTCCTACTTGTTTGATTTTCAGAAATAGAATTCATTCTAAGCAAGTAAATAGTAGCAATATTAGGAAAATCTATGGTTGCCAGGTGGTTGAGCATCAGATCTCTTTGGAATAGTTACTTTGTTCATGCTTATCTACACAGGAATACAATATCAATAGTACCTCTGACTACCCTTTAAAATTATGAAATTACAAATTATTGGGTATATTTTAAAGTATGCACAGCATATAAGGTATTGCTCATTTTTAAATTTAATCTTCAATACACTTTATAATTAGCATTGTTTCGCCATCATTATAAAGGAGATATTAAGACACAGATACAGTAACTTGCTGTCAACACTTATTTGGTAATTATATTTTATTAAGATTTTCAAATATACCAGAGTCAAATATATGTATCTCTTACATATGAAATCACTTTCTCTTTAATATATACTGTTGAAATTAAGACTTTCTGAAAGGAGAAAATAAAAACAAACTCACAATGCCTTAGCTTCCATTGCTNAGTAACTTGCTGTCAACACTTATTTGGTAATTATATTTTATTAAGATTTTCAAATATACCAGAGTCAGATATATGTATCTCTTACATATGAAATCACTTTCTCTTTAATATATACTGTTGAAATTAAGACTTTCTGAAAGGAGAAAATAAAAACAAACTCACAATGCCTTAGCTTCCATTGCTTACAAACAAAAAGTTGGTGATTGGTACACCATTCCAACTTCCTGAACAATACTAGGTACATAGGAAATAGAGGTACATCTTATAGTACATAATTGCAGGGATGTACTTGTGTGCGCGAATTGAATTGGAACCAAAGAAACAATTTCATGAACAGAATTCACTTTCCAAGTACCTGTGTTAGAAAATGGCCACCATTTGTGATTCCAAATTTACATCTCCTCAAATGAGCTGGAATCCATTTTGAATGAAGACCGACTCCGTTCCAGGTATGAGCACACGATCCAAATTGAGTGGATTCATCAATGGCTCAGAGGTCAGTGTATTGCATATTAACAGTTGCTTCCATATAATCACATAAGGAAAACACTCATGAGAAAATAAGACATTGCACCCAACAGTTGGTTTCTCCTACAGAGGGTCTGGTAGGATATTAAATTGGAAATGTAGGTCAGAATCTAAGGAAAGAAAAATCCCATATCTATACTCTCTGCCCAGACTTATCCCTGATTCAAATACTAGTTTATTCAAACCATTATATTTATCAGAAGATAAATTATTTCACTGACATCTTGCTAGAAATTGAATAGTTAGGTAAAGTTAAACTTTAGAGCTTCTTTACTTAGACCTTGTATGGAGTTACAAATAGCTATGAAAAGAAGAGAGGCAAAAAGCAAAGGAGAAAAGGAAAGAGATAAGCATCTGAATGCAGAGTTCCAGAGAATAGAAAGAAGAGATAAGAAAGCCTTCTTCAGCGATCAATGCAAAGAAATAGAGGAAAAGAACAGAATGGGAAAGACTAGAGATCTCTTCAAGAAAATTAGAGACACCAAGGAACATTTCATGCAAAGATGGGCTCGATAAAGGACAGAAATGGTATGGACCTAACAGAAGCAGAAGATATTAAGAACAGGTGGCAAGAATACACAGAAGAACTATACAAAAAAGATCTTCACAACCCAGATAATCACGACGGTGTGATCACTCATCTAGAGCCAGACATCCTGGAATGTGAAGTCAAGTGGGCCTTAGAAAGCATCACTATGAACAAAGCTAGTGGACGTGATGAGATTCCAGTTGAGCTATTTCAAATCCTGAAAGATGATGCTGTGAAAGTGCTGCACTCAATATGCCAGCAAATCTGGAAAACTCAGCAGTGGCCACAGGACTGGAAAAGGTCAGTTTTCATTCCAATCCCAAAGAAAGGCAATGCCAAAGAATGCTCAAACTACTGCACAATTGTACTCATCTCACATGCCAGTAAAGTAATGCTCAAAATTCTCCAAGCCAGGTTTCAGCAATACGTGAACCGTGAATTTCCTGATGTTCAACTTGGTTTTAGAAAAGGCAGAGGAACCAGAGATCAAATTGCCAACATCCGCTGGATCATGGAAAAAGCAAGAGAGTTCCAGAAAAATATCTATTTCTGCTTTATTGACTACTCCAAGGCCTTTGACTCTGTGGATCACAATAAACTGTGGAAAATTCTGAAAGAGATGGGAATACCAGACCACCTANTGTTCAGGCTAGTTTTAGAAAAGGCAGAGGAACCAGAGATCAAATTGCCAACATTCGCTGGATAATTGAAAAAGCAAAAGAGTTTCAGAAAAACATCTATTTCTGCTTTATTGACTATGCCAAAGCCTTTGCCTGTGTGGATCACAATAAACTGTGGGAAATCCTGAAAGAGATGGGAATTCCAAAACATCTGACCTGCCTCTTGAGAAACCTGTATGCAGGTCACGAAGCAACAGTTAGAACTGGACATGGAACAACAGACTGGTTCCAAATAGGATAAAAGAGAACGTCAAGGCTATATATTGTCACCCTACTTATTTAACTTATATACAGAGTACATCATGAGAAATGCTGGGCTGGAAGGAGTACAAGCTGGAATCAAGATTGCCGGGAGAAATATCAGTAACCTCAGATATGCAGATGATACCACTCTTATGGCAGAAAGTGAAGAAGAACTAAAGAGCCTCTTGATGAAAGTGAACGAGGAGAGTGAAAATGTTGGGTTAAAGCTCAACATTCAGAAAACGAAGATCATGGCATCCGGCCCCATCACTTCACGGCAAATAGATGGGGAAACAGTGGAAACAGTGTCAGACTTTATTTTTGGGGGCTCCAAAATCACTGCAGATGGTGACTGCAGCCATGAAATTAACAGACGCTTGCTTACTCCTTGAAGGGAAAGTTATGACCAACCTAGACAGCATATTAAAAAAGCGGAGACATTACTTTGCCAGCAAAGGTCCGTCTAGTCAAGGCTATGGTTTTTCCAGTGGTCATGTATGGATGTGAAAGTTGGAGTATAAAGAAAGCTGAACACTGTAGAATTGATGCTTTTGAACTGTGGTGTTGGAGAAGACTCTTGAGAGCGCCTTGGACTGCAAGGAGAGCTAACCAGTCCATCCCAAAGGAGATCAGTCCTGAGTGTTCATTGGAAGGACTGATGTTGAAGCTGAAAGTCCAATATTTTGGCCCCCTGATGCAAAGAGCTGGCTCATTTGAAAAGACCCTGATGTTGGGAAAGATAGAAGGCAGGAAGAAAAGGGAATGACAGAGGATGAGATGGTTAGATGGCATCACCAACTCAATAGACATGAGTTTGGGTAAACTCCGGGAGTTGGTGATGGATAGGGAGGCCTGGCGTGCTGCAGTTTATGGGATCGCAAAGAGTCAGACACGACTGAGTGACTGAACTGAACTGAAGAGACTTCAACTTTATCATGCAACCAATCTATTGAAGTTATTATTTTGGCTATCATTAATTTCAAAAAGTCTTCTGTTTTGGGTTTTTCAAGACTGCATTGAGGGGACTTCTCTGGTGGCCCAGTGGTTAAGAATCTGCCTGCAGTGCAGGGAACACAGGTTCAACCCTGGGTCAGGGAACTCAGATCCCATGTACCTCAGAGTAACTAAGCCCATGTGCCACAAATACTGCACCCTCGTGCCACAACTAGAGAGTCCATGCACTGCAGTGAAAGATCCCTCATGATGCAACTAAGACCCGATGCAGCCAAATATATACACAATTTTTTTTAAAAACCACACTGAATAATCTCCTCTTTCTGTTTAATGAATGCAACATCTTATCTCTGAGGTATGACAAAATTTCAACATTTTCTGTAGTCTTCTGTTCATACTTGGTTTCTTTTTTGATTCTTTTTGTCTTTTTAATAACAGAGGCTTCGGTGGAATAGCTAATGATCCTTCACTGACTTTTCACATATATGAGTGAAGAAATTAAAAGCTTCATGCAAGTGGGGGCCTTGTCAGCTTGTTGGATCTCCCAGTAGAGTGAATGGGTAAAAATGCTCAACTATCAAAATCTATGGACCTTGTCTCTTGAGATGATCAGGTTCCACAGAGGGGAACTTCTGATTTCCTGCTGAGAGGGTGGTGGTCTGGACACTGTAATTAGGTCTGTCTACCAGCATTTGGGGCTTTGACTGAGGAAAGGCCATGAGGGGACTCATTTCAATACACTGATTTCTACTTAGCCCCTCCCCCTTTTGAGTACAACACCTCATCCTGCCTGCAGCTGTACCTCATGCCCAGGAGATGAGAGTTGGTAAGTTCAGTCTCTCTTCAGATAAACTTTGATCTTTCAGTGCAAGAGAGGAGCTGTGGCCTGGCACATGGAGTATGGGAGGGGATTTGAGACCCGAACTGCTTGTTATTACATTTTTAACCAAACCTCCAATTTTCAGCTGCAGTCCACAAGCCAGACTTTCAAAGTTCGTGATGCCACCAACTTCTCAGCCTTTATAGAAACTGTTTTGGCATGAGCAGGCTTACTTTTTTTAAATTAGACATTGGTATAGCACAACACAGAAGCTAAAACCCAAGTCACCCAGTCATCTACTCATTTTCCATCATCCACCAATTTGTTGACATGGCTCATCTGCTACTCATCTGTTTTTTCTCTCTCATTCTATTTGTCCTTTTAGGTTTATAAGTTTTCTTTTTCTTTTAATAAAAACTCATTTTAAGGCTGGGTAGCATAAAAAAAAAAGGCAAGAAATGTAGAGAAACTGGAATCCTTGTATACTGATGGTGAGAAAATAGAATGATACAGCTGCTGTGGAAAACAGTATAATGGTTCCCCCCAAAGTAAAAAATAGAACTACCATATGACTGACAATTTCACTTCTGGATATAAATCCAAAAGAACTGAAAGAAGGGACATGAATAGACATTTGCACACCCATGTTCACAGCAGTGCTATTTATATAATATCCAAGAGGCAGAAGGACCCCGTGTCCATCAACAGATGCATGGATAAACAAAGATGGTATATACAAACATGAAATATTATTCAGCCTTAAAAAGGAAGGAAATTATAATACACGCCACAACATGGATGAACCTAAGGGACATTAAGCCAGTCACAAAAGGACAGTGTATGATTCCACTTAGACAAGGACCTGTTGTTGTTCAGTTGTTAAGTCATGTCTGACTCTTTGTGACCCCGTGGACTGTAGTATGCCAGGCTTCCCTGTCCCTCACTATCTCCCAGAGTTTGCTCCAACTCATGTCCATTGAGTCAGTGATACCATCCAACCATCTCATCCTGTCACCTCCTTCCTGCCCTCAATCTTTCCCAGCACCAGGGTCTTTTCTAATGTGTTGGCTAATCGCATCAGATGGACAAATATTGGAGCTTCAGCTTCAGCATTAGATCTTCCAGTGAATATTCAGAGTTGATTTCCTTTAGGATTGACTGGTTTGATCTCCTTGCTCTCCAAGAAACTCTCAAGAATCTTCTCCAGTACTATAGTTCAAAAGCATCAATTCTTTGGCGTTCAACCTTCTTCATGGTCCAACCCTCACATAGAGGAAGATCTACAATAATCAATTTCATGGAAACAGAAAATGGAATGCTTGTTGCGAGGGGTGGGAGGAGGAAGGAAATGGGGAGTTAGTGTTTAATGGGTACAAAGTTTCAGTTTTATAAGATGGAAAAAGTTTGGGAAATGGGTGGTGGAGTTTAATTATACAACAATATGAATATACTTAATACCACTGAACTGTATCTATACTTAAACATGGAAAATCAGTCAATTTTATGCCATGTATATTTTACAGCAATAAACAAGAATCAATGAGCCAAATATACGTGAATCTATTTTGAACTCTGTTTTGTTTCAGTGAGCCGTGTGTTTATCCCTCTGCCAAATACTACATTGCCTTTAGTACAATAGCTCTATGTTAGGTATTAAAACAAGAAAAAGAAGTTTGAAAACACATAAATCAGACCAAAGTCACTCCTCTATTTCCAACAATTTCTCATTGCACTAGGAAAGCCCAATTACCATGGCTCCCAAGGCTCTGGGTGGCTTGGCCCCTGCCTCTTTCTCTCTGCACCATCCTTGCTCACTGTATACCCCTGCCACACAGGCCTCTTCTCCATGCCAGGAAATAAGATGAAGACAACAGGCACTCCATCTTGGAGTGGCTCCCAGCCTGCAAGATGACAGGGTACACATAGTCAGGGCCGCAGAAGGGGTGCGGACTGAGGACTGAAGGAGTACAGGGAGGATGCGGGGAGCCCCATATGGTGCTGCTGCGGTGAGTTGAGCAGGATTCCAGGGACCACCTCCCAGTACAGTATCAGCCCCCAGGGAGCCGCGGTGGTCAGTTGATAGAGCTGGGTGTGTAAGAACCAGCCACTCAAGTCTGACTGGACAGCAGATGGTTCCTGGTAACTCTGCTGACCTCGTGGCAGCCCCTCAGGGTCCCTACCCTGGGACGGGCTCAAGGAGGGGTGAACAGAGACGGGTCGCAGGCCAGGGCAGTGGGAGCACAGCCTGGCAGGAGCCTTAGGACCCCGGACCCTCCTCCCATGTCCCTTCACAGACACCCTAGTGTCCCCCGGGGAGTGCTCCTCAGCCACTTCTGCCTGAGTCAGTACTCTTGCCAGCTGAGTTGCATGCAGGGCAGCTCTTGCACAAGGTACTGTTCAGGAATTTTCAGGCAGGGCCCCAGGGGACACAGGAAAGAGAGCAGAAACAAAGCCCAGGACCCTCCTAGAAGGTCCCACTGTGAGCAAGCCTGTGCGTGCCGGGCTTGTCTGGGTGTCTGTTGGTGGCATGCTGGGGGCAGGGAATGCCAAACGGGTTTGAGTCCTAGTTCAAAACACACATTTAAAGCAGATTTAGACTTCCCAGTCCAAGCCATTGAAATTTCTTTTCTGAAGAAGCATCTGGAAAAATGGAGGGAAATTTTGCCCAGCTATTTAGTAAAAACAAAACTCAAACTTTCCTTCCCCCCTCCTGCCAAGGTCCCTTTCAACTATGTGATCCTCAGGGATCCATGGAGGCTGGGCCCCAGCTGAGCTGGCACCAAGCATGTTCTTCCCCAGAGGAGGCGAGCCCCACACACAGCATCACTGGCTAGATGCTAGAGTACCTCCCCAGCCCCCTAAAGTTGTGTGCCTGACATCAGCAGAGCAACCCCTGGCTGGTTGAGACAGATTCAAAATCAGTCCATTTCCCAGACTGCTACAAGAGAAGCTTGAGGGCTTCCTGTGTTGGAAGCTTTGTAGCCCAAAAAGCCCTACTCCCCACGTCCTAGAATATCCTCAGCGAAAGGAGGAAGGTAAACAGACAGTCTACAAAAAGCCTGGGCCTCTGCTTTCCTTTCTAATCACGGAGAATTGTAGGAAACTCAGTAGGTGCCACTGTGGTAGCACAGAGTCAAGGAGCCTGTAGGCAGGGCTTGGCCGCGGCCTCACTGTAGGTAACTGCTCAGACCACCCAGCTCAGAGCATTCCAGGTGCAGCTCACACAGCTGCTAAACAGGAGTGGATGTGCTGACAGGCACAGGGGTCACCCTAATAAGTAAGGTATTTAAGGAATTAGACAAGTTGGCTATAGACACCTCCAGGCTTGAGGAATGGGGTAAAGGTAAGAATGGGTTTGCCAGTCCCTTGGGGAGTGTCAGGAAGTGGCAGGGAGAAGCAATTTACACAGACGAATGGTGCCTGAGGGGTGCCTTCAGGAGAGCAGCCTGCTGAAAAAGATGGCCTGGCTCATACTTTGCGTTGCAAAAAGGGTCAGCTTCAGGTTGGATACTAGAAGGGTCTGTAAACTTATTGTGCCCCTAAGAGCCCACTTTAGCCTGGAGAAGCTTAACTGTTTCTAGTACCACTCAGGGCTCCCACCCCGACCCCACACCTTGGCCTCAGCGCACCTATTTCTAAACACATCTCAGGGAGCTCCTGGCCTCTGGAAATTCTGGTGACTCTTTCTGCCTCTCACCTACACCTTCCCATGGTGTTTTACCAACACTGGAGCCCATCTGAGCAGGACAGGGTATTCCTGTCCCATAACCCAAGGGAAGGCAAGTCAGTCTGCAACCCAGAAGGAAAGGGCATGCCTGGGGCCCAGAGCCCACTGCTCCCAGTGGCAGGACGCAAGCATGAGCGCAGTGTTTATTCCCAAGCCACTTTCTGTCCAGAGCCTCTCAGCTGGGGCCAGGGCTGGGGCCAGGGTTCCATTTCTAAAGCTGGTGTTTTTCCCTTCCTTTTGCTGGACGGGGAGAAGTGGAAAAACCCAGCACTGCCTTGGCCCTCAGCTTCTCTGGAGCTGATTTTGCTGCCCCTGGCAAGGTCTGCCCTCAGAGTAGACATGCAAACCACGACTGCAGGCCATGGCAGAGTCAGAGTCCTCAGTTCCAACTGTCCAGTTGGAACACAGACCCATGTGACCTTCCCAGGCCTTCTCTAAGGCAAAGACCCCTGACACCACTCAGGGCTCAGACCACTGATGCTCCCAACCCCACCCCACACCTTGGCCTCAGAACACCTACTTCTAAACACACCTGTAGAGTGCAGGCTGGGAGCAGTGCCCCACCTCTAAAGAGGTGGCATTTATTCCACAGGTTGAAAAAGAAGGGAATTCCCTGGTAGTCCAGTGGTTAGGACTCCACATATTCACTGCTGAGGGGGCAAGTTCAATCCCTGGTCAAGGAACTAAGATCCTGCAGCCATGAGGTGTGAAGTGAGCCCCAAAAAGAAAATTTTAAAAAAGATGAAGAAAATATCCTCCAGCCAGTGTTAAATGCCAATATAACTGATTCTCAGTTATCTCCCAGGGGCAAAGTTCCATTTCTGTCTGTCTATAGGACTGAGCGACTTCACTTTCATTTTTCACTTTCATGCATTGGAGAAGGAAATGGCAACCCACTTCAGTGTTCTTGCCTGGAAAATCCCAGTGAGGGGGGAGCCTGGTGGGCTTCCATCTATGGAGCTGCACAGAGTCGGACACGACTACAGTGACTTAGCACCATAGGATGTGTCATACATCAGATTTATCCTAATTTTTCCCTTTTTAAAAATGTTCACTGACTACTTCCCTGGTGGTCCAGTGACTACGACTCTGCACTCCCAATGCAGGGGGCCCAGGTTCCATCCCTGGTCAGGGAACTAGACCCCTGCAACTAAAGATCCCACATGCCACAAGTAAGAATTAGGGCAGCCAAATAAATAAATAAAAATATTTTTTAAATGCTCACATACAGCATTAGGTAAACAATAACCATAGAATTGTGCAGCTAGTGGGACCAAGCAAGGAGCAATTCTGAGACACCCTCCCCCAACCTTCTCCAAGACCACTCACTCCCCCTCTAGAGTCTCCCCAATTAACCAGGCCCTTCTCATCTCTCTTACCTTCCAGCTTTCAACCCTTACACTATTCTGTAAAGTGACCACATTTTAAAAACCAGCAGACATTTATCTGTTTAAAATCAGGCCTGTTCCAGAAAATCTGGGGCAAACTAATCACCATGACATCACCTTTCATATTTCTCTCTGCCCTACAGCAAGCACAGTGACCATACTTTCCATATAAAATCAGGACACATTATCTGACAGGGGGTTCACGGGCAGCCTCCAGGTGCAAGGAGGAGCTGGTGTTATAAAGCCTCAGCTTCAAAATCCTGGAACTCCAGGGCTATTTGGATGACTTCACTGGAAAAAATGAGGATATTCTGAATCAGAATGGCTCAGAACAATCTGAGAGGAGAGCACCTATGCCATTAACACAGGTTACGCTTCTGTTTATTCCAGGCACATTCGGCAGAACTCCCTGACAGACTGTCAGCTATCTGAGAGGGGGAGCCTAGACACCATGCCTGTTTTGAAGTTCTCCCCATGTCCAGCAGGACTCCTAAATCCACTGCAGAGTGGAGGGTAGGCTGATGTCTCTTGTCTCCCATCTTTACGTCCTACACAGCTGTGATTTCAGAAACACTTTTCTTTCTGCCCCAAGCGAGGTCATGCTGCTATGCGCTCAGGGCCCCACCTCCAGCGGGCCTCATCACAGTTCATATTTCTCCTGTATCCAGTTACTCTCACCTGCCTCACAGCTGCCTGTGAAAAGAACTACAGAGATCTGGCTCATCGGCGACTCCAACGTCTTGGCACATAGTAGGTGATCAACCAGTATGTTCAAATTAATGACCTGGTCTCTCTCGTAAGTCACAGGACTTCATATTTCTCCTTTACACCCACATTTTAATCATTACTTGAAAGAAGACTGCAAAGCTGCTTGTGAGAACTACAGGTGGCAACAATCCTGGGGGCATAACATGTAGGCTAACAGAGTCAACATCCTCAGAGAACAAGAGTCCAAATAAACAGAAAGTTAGCAGAGAACAAGTACTGCGAAGGTTCTAAATCCTCAGCTAGACAAAATCAAGCGTGGCGGGGGCAGCGCCTGTGTGAAAGGAGCTGGGCAAGGGTCCCTTACACTTTATTTACCCGTAAGCTGTAGTAACAGAGCATGGTGTGTGAACAAGGCGAGGGCAGTGCCTGACTGCTCCTGACAGCATGCTCTCAGATACAGGCACTGCAGGGCGGCTGGACACCGAGAAAGGGGCTCATGGTCTAGTGGCATGATGACCGTGCCTACTGCCCGCAGGCAACTTGCTGGCACTCAGTAGATGTGTGCTGAAGGAACATAAAGGCTAGTTGATGGAAACAGTACTTAGTCTGGAATGAAACACACCACAAGGAGGACATAACTGTCTTCAAATATATGAAGAGCTCACGTATAAAAGAATCTATGTGCAGCATAGCTCCAGAACAAGGGTGTAAAAGTCCAAAATCTAGGCAGATTTAGGCTGATACAAGGAAGGGTAACAATGCCTGAACAATGAAAGAGGCCAAGTGTAACATAATAGATCCCCATCCCCAGAGGTCTTCACAAGGAGGCTGGGAGGGCCATCTGGCTGGGATGTTGTCAAGGAAATCTCATATCCTCTAAGACGCCTTCTACCCCAAACCTTAGTCTTCTAAGAACTTAACAGAGCTCAATGCATAAAGTTGAGAGAACTTGGAAAGAAAGATTCTGTTTAGGTATAAATTACCTTTGTGCTATGAATATAGAGCTTGGAATGATCTGTTCCTTGAAGGACTTAATGAACTCACTCACAAAACTATCTGGATTCAGCATGTTTTCAGGAGATATCTCCTCAGCCTTCTAATTTCTTCCACTAAATAGTTCATGCTTTCAATTTCTCTTTTAGTCAATTTTGGTAGTTTTTATCTTCTTCAAAAATATATATTTCTTTCAAGATTTCCAAATGAGGACCTCCCTGGTGGTCCTGTGGATAGGAATCCACCTGCCAATGTAGGGGACATGGGTTCGATCCCTGGTCTTGGTGGATTTCACACGCTGTGAAGCTACCAGGCCCATGTTCCACAGCTACCCGAGCCTGTGCTCTTGAGCTTGAGAAGCATAATGACCGAGCCTACCGCAACGACGTATGCCCCCCCACCACTGCTCACTGCAACTAGAGAAAGCCTGCACAGCAATGAAGACCCAGCACAACCAAATATAAATAAATTAACTAATTTTTTACAAAGAATTGGTGCTTTAAAAAAACAAAAGATTTCCAAAAATATTGTCAGAGTTGAACATGAATATCTCATTTTTGTCAACTCTAGATCTGTGGTTAGAATCTCATTTCTAAATTTTATTTATATCTTCTGGTCTTCTTTGATTGATCTGGTTAGACTTGCTATTTTCTATTTCCAAGACTAGCCCTTAAATATATTCATTAATATAATTTTTCTACTTTATAATGAACTCATTTCTTTTATATAAATAAATCATTTTCTTTGGTTTGTTCTATTATTTTATTTTGGAGTTGAATGCTTGGTTCATTAATATTTAACATTTTTTGTTCAATAATAAAAAATTAAAGACTATGAGTATATTTCTGATATTGGCTTTAGCCGGTTATAAACTACTCAAAAAGCAAGATTGTTTTCATATCTAGTAGCTATTAATAGTTAGAAAACGTTCACACGCTTACACTTCATCTAGGGATAAAGTTAAGAAGTACAAACTTTCAAATTTTCTAAGCAACATATGACAAGTCTTGAATAAATAAAGAAAAATACTTTGTCATTAGACTAAAAATAATCAGTGGAATTATATTATTAAATATGGGATGTTAAAACGGTGTCATAATTAAAACCATTTTGGTTCTGATACAAAAATATACATATTAATAAAACAGTCCAGAAAATCCAAAAGTAATCTCCATACATATGACTTCAGTATATGATAAAAATGCCTTAAAACGCATGAGAAAAGAATGAATTATTAAGTAAATATGTATAATTTTTACCCTACTTCATACTACACAGAGAAACATTCATTTTGATTAAAATTTTAAAGGTAACATAGGCCAGAAGAAATGCATATTATAAGCTTAGAGATTCCAAGTATGATACCAACAGCAGAAACCATAAAGACATTTAGGCACTTATATTTAAAATTTTTATACAAAAGTACAATTACAACCAAAATTAAAAGGTAAATGAAAAATATTTGAGTTATATGTAGAAAACAAAGGTGGAAGCTCTTAATGTATATATAAACATTTTATATTACTAAATAAAACAAGTACATAAAGAAAAAAGTAAAGGGTATGGAGCTCATGAGACAGCCAAAGCTCATGAGAAGCCAAAGATAAAAAAAATTTTTAAATGACCAAGCAAATATGAAATTAAATGTGATATTCTTCATTATTAAAGTTTGCTAATTTAACAGGTAAACTGATAACCAGTGCTTATGAGAGGATGGAAAAATTAAAAGTTAAAAATTAAATTCCTAAACATTGCTGATGTGAGAGTAACAATTTGAACTTCATTCTTCTTACCTATGAAGTTATCATAGTAATGATGATCTCAACAATCTGGAAATAGCTATCAAAGGCTTTAAAAGATTCAATAAGTCTAACATCTGCCTATGGAATTATCAAAGATGTCCATGAGGATGGATGTAGTGTGGTCACTCAGTTGTGTTCAACTCTTTGCGATCCATGGACTGTAGCCTGCCAGGCTCCTTGTCCATGGGATTCTCCAGGCAAGAATACAGGAGTAGCCATTCCCTTCTCCAGGGGATCTTCCCAACCCCTGATTGAACCTGGGTCTCCTGCATTGCAGGTAAATTCTTTACCATCTGAGCCACCAGAGAAGCCTGTCTATAGGAAGGAAACTGCAAAGCTTTGAAATGCTCATTTTTTTAATGTAAAAAATCAATTTTGGATGCCAGATCAATCTAGAGGAAGAAAAGGGATAGGATGCTACCTTTTCTTTGCTTATTAAAACAGAGAAGCCAAAATTGAAAACATAGTTTTTGTCATATCTGTTCTTTAGACCAGACTTTCCCTTCATGGAACACTGAAGAATACAAATAGTTCTATTTTTGAACGGGACTTCCCAGGTGGTGCTTGTGGTAAAGAATCTGCCTGCCAGTGTAGGAGGTGTAAGAGACGTGGGTTTGATCCCTGGGTAGGGAAGATCCCCTAGAGGAGGAAATGGCACCCCACTCCATTATTTTTGCCTGCAAAATTCTATGGGCAGAAGAGCCTGGAGGGCAACAGTTCATGTTGCCACAGAGAGTTGGACATGACTGAGCACACACACGGGTCATTTTTGAATGTGTATAAATGATTCTTTTGCTCTAAGTTATTTTTACAAGAAAAATTTAATTGAACAATCATGGGCTGAGAGCAAAATAGATCTATTTCAAGAATTGTTCTGAAACATAAAAAATTAATTAAAATTAAATAATTATGGTACAATAGGATGAAATATTACACAGTTATTAAAAATTATCATCTTGAGGCACATGAGAAAACATCAATTAAATATTATTCTATGTAAAAAGGCAACTTATTAAACCAAAATTATTTAATATGTATAATATGGTGTTTAATAACCATATACATTCCTGTTATAAAAGAGGGAAAAATTAAAAGGAAATATACAAGAATGTAAACAGCTTCTATCTCCAGTGGTGGGACTGTTTTCTTTTCTATACTTTTCTATATTTCCATCTTTTTTTTTTTTATAGTGAATATCTTTTACTTTCTTGAATAACATGAAAAATATTTTAAAACCTAACTTACTGAAGTTTGAATTATGCAGATTTTCTACGAAGCTGTTTTTTGGCAAATAAATTTAAAAAAGAGGATGGTTGTGACTAGAAGTCCATTCAGAAAGGAAGACTGGGGATGACATTCCATTTTTGTCCATAAGAAAATCTGGCTGAAATCGGCATGGCTGGTGACCAGCTAGAAAAAGACCAAATGGGCTGTGGCTGTAGCAAAGCTGTCAGCATTCTTCATGGAAGGTCCTGTGCAGTGGAGGGGGAGAGGCTTCCGAATAAGAGCTTTGAACAGTGTCCCTCACTCCCTAGCTGGTGTCCAGCAGGACCACTGAAAGGACTTCAAAGGACTATGTAGTCCATCTATCACTCACCCAGCAGGCAGTGCACACCCCCAACACCCCTGCCCAGAGAATCTCACATTGGTTAACTCATCCTGCAAAGATGCACACCAGTGGTTAACTCCAAGCCCTGAGTGAGATAGCAACTGGTAGTCCTGGCCAACTCCTCTCTCAGGCTTAACTGGTTTCAACCTTTGAGCTGGAGTCTGGATCTGGGTAGAGCCACCGCCGTCCCCAGCTGAGGCTGCCAGGGCTTTGGCAGAATCCTGGGGCTGAGCCCTGTCCATGGAGCGAGACAGCTCTGGGCATGGAAAAGCGAGGGGAGGCTGGGCGCCAGCCTCCTCTCCAGCTGTTTTCAATAAGGCTCCACTTCTGAGGTTGCTGGCAGACCTCTGGAAAGGTCTGAACCAACCTCACATAATGTTTTCCATCAAACCCACAATTAAGTAATATTCTCTTAACTCATGAACTGCACATGAAACCTTTTTCCTGTCACTCCTCAGCTCCTCTCCTAAGCAACCTACCAGTAGGTCATGCTGGGGTGACAGCACTTTTGCAGGGTCAGCAGAGACCACAGTACAGGCTTCCCGAGGCCATTGCTATGCCCGTTCCTGCTACACAGGGATGGAAGGGGTTGGACATTCGACCTCACAATGTACACACCACACTACACACATCATTTCATTTAATCCTCCCAGTGGCCCTGGAAGGTCAGCACTGCTGCTGCTGCTGCCACCAAGTTGCTTCAGTCGTGTCCGACTCTGTGCAACCCCATAGACGGCAGCCCACCAGGCTCCCCCATCCTTGGGATTCTCCAGGCAAGAACACTGGAGTGGGGTGCCACTTCCTTCTCCAATGCATGAAAGTGAAAAGTGAAAGTGAAGACACTCAGT